>OZ026586.1:16153871-16406371 GCA_964020215.1 Aurelia sp. 3 sensu Dawson et al. (2005)
GATAAAAGTACCGACCTGAAATGAACGCGTAAGTGTCTTCATTTTTTCAAGCTGCCTTTCTACCAGTCTGTTTTCTTTTTACTCCTTTCGTTGAAATTTTTCGGCAACAACTGAACCTGCATGGCCTGTTGTTGACATTGAGCCTTCGAAATGAAAACTCAGTGGGATCCTGCACAATTGCTTGAACAGTTCAGGCACTCGATGTGTTGATTTAACAGCCACGCTGACTGGCCTAAGCCGCCCTTATGGTGCACCTGTGACCGTTCGAACCTTCCAGGTGACTTCCTGCTGTGTCACATGCTCAAACGTCATTTCCGTGTAGGAAACTGGTTTGGAGGCAACGGGAGATGTTGGAATATCGGAAAGCATGTTTCCAAGCAGTTGAGGGTGGTAAGGAGGAGGGGTAAGATCAGGAAGAAATAATAGCCTTTTCACGTTGCACATCAATGAAATCAATATTGGCATTTTATACTTCACGCAAGGCGCTCGTAACAATTTGCCCGCGTTCCAAATGGGCGAATGCTGGACATTAGGCCGCTCAGACCTCTCGGCATTAAAATTGATATCATGGAAAGATGGAGCGACAATCAGACACGTTGTTTTTAGAAAGGTGATATGAATAGCAAAGGATTGCAATAACGGTAAGCATTATCTTGCAATTGTAACTAAAATTACAAAAATCTACTCAGTTCAACAGAGTGTTCCAAAAGGGCGATACTCCTCTACTATAAAACTAAAATGAAAGAAAAAAAGGACATTACAAATTGTATTTGGAAATGACTGACTGAGGAGGAGCTCTCTAAGCAGATAGTAAACTAATCGAGAGAGAGCCCCCCCCCCCATAAAAACAAGGAGACTAAACCCTATTAAATCAAGATTAAGCAACAACTTCCACCGGGTGTTTCTCTTGACTGATATGAATAGTAATCAAGAAAATGAGTTTTTAGTTTAGACCTAAAAGCAGTAACTGCACCAGCGACAAAAATGAAAAGAGGCAATGTATTCCACAGCTTAGGGAGCAGTCATAAAGTATCTGCTATATGGGGGTGGATGATATTTGGATGGGCCATGAAAACTTCTGCCATGACTTTATGGGGCTATGAAAAATAATCAGATGTATTTTATGGGGCCATAAAAAATTTACCATAAAATGTTATTTCTAAAGTTTGGCAACGGCTGCAAATGCTGCAAAAATTGTTTTTCTGTTACTTTTTCTCACTTGACACTTGCTTTTCTGTTCATTCTTTTATTTTCTTCTCCTTCTCTTGTTTAGTTCAATTGCTAGCCAGTGCTTCATTATTAAGTTACATTTCTTAAATTAGACTACAGGGTAAAAAATAATCAAGCCTACATTATATTTCATGGGGTCATGAAAAATATCCTGGTTCTTGGTATTGGGCCAGAAATAAATGAATAGGAATCTGGGACGGGCCATTAGTTTCTTTTGCTACATTTTTGGAAAATCATCCACCCCCATATAGCAGTATGACTGCTACCTTAGAGCCAAAAAATTGCACTGATCTCAGACCATATGTTGTAGTATTTTTGACTGTTTTGTATAAATCACCTCTGGTTAACTGCCGAGTTCCTATCTTATGAATATTTGAATTTGGCTGAAAATAGTTATGAAAGCATGGTGGGGAAAGCCTATTAATGGCTTTGAAAACAAACGTCAAGACATTCAGGTGTAGGGTGTCCTCAAGTTTTGAGAACTTTCAAAGACTTGAATAATGGCAAGGAAGGTGCAGAGAAGGGCTGGAATTTAATGCATCTTAGGATTTTCTTCTGGAGTAGAAACAATGGAGTCAGGTAGCTATCATAAGTGAGACCCCAAACTGTGATGCCGTAGTTAAGAAAGGAGGAAAAGAGAAGAGTTGTAGAGGCAGATTAGGGTAGATAAAGGAATTTAATGTCGTATTTTGAAGAAAATTCCAGCAGTTCTTGATAGCTTTTAGTAAAGTTCAGTGATATGGTATTTCCAAGATAAGTGTTCATTCATCAGCACTCCCAAGAACTTAACACACTTGGCCTATTTATGCATTATTTGAAAGGGTAAAAGGCTTTTCACAAAATTGTTTAGAATTCTGCAATGCACGCCCCAGTTCTAGGGTGCTTGGAATCATTTCTACATAATAAGCCTTGTGGGGAGTGAGAAAGCATAATCCATAAGGTATTAAGTGATATTACAAACTAGCTACCCCCAACTGCTTACTACTCCACAGAAAGAAATTCATGGAACTGTAATATAATACTTTTCTAGAATTGAGCATGTGGATAAAACTTTGACTTGGGCTGGGGATCAGTGTGGGCACATGTGCAATTCTATACAAGCACTGCAACACTGCACAAACTTAATTTCAGATGGTCAGTCCCTTTTTGGATTAAATATCTTTTGAATTCTTTAACATTTTTTGTGCTATGAGAACTTGTACTATGAATGCAAGCAGTAATGTGATACAGAAACCCATTTGAAGAGGGTAATCACATGACTTGAAATTAATAAAGAAACATTAGCAGATTTTGTCTCGAAGGAAATAGCTCATATGTGAAAGAGATGGTTGTCATTGTCTGAAAAACATAACAATGTGGTCTTCCATTTGTTTGATATCCTTTAACGGCTCAGATGCTTTCAAGGAATACAACTTGAAAACTTGTCTTCTTCATAAAAGTCAAATTTTTTCTTATTTTCAGGAGTTGTTGATCAAGCAAAAGGCTCATCCTATTATGAGACTAATGGTGCAAAAGTTACATGTGCTGTTTATGGTCCAAGAGAATCACAGAGAAAAATGGAATTCAGCACTAAAGGAAAACTTGTTTGTGAAGTTACATTTGCACCATTTTCTCTGAAAATTCGTCAGCAACATGGACAAGAATCAAAGACAAAAGGGCTATCAAATCTCTTAGAGACAGCACTTCAATGTGCAGTATGCCTTGAGTCATTTCCGAAATCTCAAGTTGAAATTTTTGTGAAAGTCATACAAGACTCTGGGGACATACATTCAGCAGTAATTGTTGCTGCATCGTTGGCATTGGCAGATGCAGGTATTGAAATGTATGATCTTGTAAGTGCATGCTCTATGGTTTTTGATCAGAATAATATTGCACTAGATCCAACAACTACGGAAATTTCCAGTGTCACTTCAAGGGGCACTTTAACTGTTGGTTACTTACCATCTCTGAATTTGATATCTTGCATACATCAAAATGGAGCTATTGAACCAGACAGGGACATTTCCTGCATCAAAAAGTGCATAGAAGGTTGCATAAGAATGCATGGTGTTATGCAAGAATCTCTTCTTGCTGGATTTCAAAGAAAACAGCAACAAATGTTGTTTCAGCAGAAATACACTTGATATATATGTCTACAAATATCATTTATGTAGCAGTTATTTTTATATCGTAACTAAGGTATATGAAGCATTTTTCTGAAGGTCTTCTTTAGCAAAATTAAAATACAAATTCCCCAAGCTTTTGCCATTTCCCCCACGTGTTCAATCAATATTTACATTCAGTACCAGATTTGATTGAAATACTGTAGGAGTAAAAGTTTCAACTAAAAATTGACAGCAGGTAGTACTGTTCATTTTAGTCTGCCTGAAAGAGGGAACAATATAAACATAGAAGAAATAATTCCAACAAATTTGTTCCAATTATCTATTATTTTGGAGTTTACAGGAAATAATGATACCTCATGTAGCTAGTATAAGCATTTGCTTAGGGTCCTTGATTATCTGATGAAAATATCCAGTTAGGATGAGGTTTTTTCCAGGATCCTAGAGAAAGTGTAAATCCCATGTAGAATTTAAATGGTGGCTAAATGACAGACAGAGATGTCCCATCTTGGCTAGCTAAGGGCTTATTTCTTTTAAGTTACATTTTCCAAGCAGATGGAATCTTGCACCAATAAAGGCTTGTCATGTGAAGCATTGATTCTATTAAAATTCAAAGCAATATTTTCTCTGCAAACAATAAATTTCTAGTCTTCTTGGAAAATTTGACTGAGTGGAGATCAGCCTTAAGACCTTCCGGGCACAAATATGCTTTAAAGCTACTTAGATCCAGAAAATAGCAATGATCCCATCCTGCATTTTGCTTTTGTTTGCAGAGAGCACATTCTGCACTCAATGTTCAAAGAAACAACAGGGCACTTTGGTCTCTTTTTATTTCTATCTATTTGAGAACCAAAGAATGAAATTTCGTTTGATTTCAGTATTTAAAATGATGCCTTGAACTATAAGCCCCAGGGAGTCCTTGGTATATTTTGCTTGTGGGATCTGCCATCCTTTCCAGCTTTCCGGGCACCATTTGCCTCTTTTCTTGTGCCAAGTGCTGAAACAGGGTGTTTTTTTTAACTGTTTGTCAGAAAGGGGTATTTTTTTAAAGCAGTTTGTTATCTAATAAAGGCTAAGCCAATGCAATAAAGGTACTGTAACAGTAAAGGCCTTGCACACATTTAACAAATAAAGGGACTCTTAAGACCTAAGAATTTGCAAATTGTCACATCTTCATAAGGAGCTCATGACCCACAATTGAAAAGCTGTATATTTTCTAAAACTTTTTCTTAAACATTTTCTCAAAGACTTGGAAAACCATGATGTCAATGTGCACAAGGCCTGTTAATGATACAATGATTGTACTTTCATATTGTTATATTCACTGACACTTTTGCAGCTGTTCAACTTCCCAAGTCATATTTTCTCTGTAAATTGTAGAATCTCTATTAAAAACTTTCCAATATTCCCGTTGGTTCGATTTCAATACTGTTGTCGGTCTGTCGGTTCCATCTACAAATCTTTTACGGGCTGTTACGTCATCGAAAGCTCCTCCGCAGACTTGCCATCATTTGTAATGGGTTTTTGTTCTTGCCACTTTCTCGAAGTGATGACCTGGGTGAGTTTCTTGGTGATCTCGTGAAGGGTATTCCCTGGGCTTCATCTCCCAGTGGTTTCAGTCTGTACACACTAATATCGTGCTGCGTACTGAGTTTCCTCGTTAATGCCGTTTTCGTCGCGAAAGACGTGGGGAACATTTCCTGATAGCAGCGAAATATCGAAGCATAGCACGATTCGATTACTGGCTTGGGAAGTAGGATACTGTCGTCTGACACTGGCATCTCGATTGTGTTTTCTGCAAGAGAGATGCATTGGTCAGATTAAACGTTTAAGTACAGGACCGTAGGAAGCACCCTAAACTTGGGGGAGGGAACGTCACTTCAAGAGAGCTTTTTAATTGAGCTAATAGGTCTTAAGGGACTAAGGGGGACTTCTGGAAACAAAAAGGGAACCTTTTCGTTATAATTGGAAAATCATAAAGGGAAAGTGCCCCCCATGCCTCCGACAAGTGAAGAAATGTTACACCTCTATCTTTATCTCTCTCTCCCTCTCTCCACTTCTAATGCTACAGTTGTATGATGTCCTGTGACACCGACATCATTTTCGCTACTGTAACTTTCGCACTCTCCCTTGTTAACTCCTTGTGAGGCATGTGAACGAGTCGTTGCGGACGTCACTTCTCTGTGCAATGTTCATTTCGAAGGTCCCTTTGTTTCATCCATACACAAGAAAATGTTTATATTGAAACTGAAATGACAGAATACAGTTGGTTATTACTCACGAACTCAGTTTGTAAACACTCGTCACTGTTAATTTTGGTCTGTGCCACATTGAAAAACAGAGATTCATGGAATCAGTAACTGCTTTCTCCGTTGATCAAATCAATTCTTTCCTTTGCGATTCAGCAGTTTGTGATTTGATAAAGTAAGTTCTTGCGTCAGAGAAGAGAAGAATTGTGTTTAAACGCGTATCTGCTTTTTATTATCTGTTAAACTGAGAGATTGCAATGGTTGATACACGAATCCCAAAGTCTATATTGAATTCATGAAGGATTTCAGGAGGATTTCCCTTGCCCTGACTTGTTTCCGAGTTAAATGAGTATCACTCTTTCAGATGTCGTGATTGTCCTTCCTTGTTTGCAAGTAATGTTTTGAGATCTGCTGAAACTAAACTGCTACAGTAGCTACTTCGAGTTGCTCAGGACCCGTAAGAGGCCAAAAGTTCGTTTTTGAAGGGGAGACAGAATTAACTGCACTTAATCATCTGCATCATATAGTCCATATACAGTATGAAACAATTTTAAATGGAGTTTCGACTGTTCTACGCGTATTTCTGGCTTGGAGAGGGCTTGAAGAGAGCTGATTTTCGAAACAGTTCACTGAGCTGGCAGTTTTTAACACGACAACTCTTACATAGGTATTTGAAATGGCGTTTATCATCACCATATGCTAAAATTTGATATTGATTAGAATACTGTAATATTCTTAACGATTGCAACAAAAAGAAATTAACCCTCTCATGGTCCCCAGTCACACCCCCGTACTCGATGCCCACAAAATGTTTACAAATATTTCCATAATACCACAGTTAATAGACTGTAATAGTACAGTTGATATATTACTCCGGTGTTGGACCGTGGAAATTAAAAACGTAACTATTTATTTTTAGTTCTTTCGTAACGAAACATTTGCTTACCAATCTCCATTATTGAGATGTGCTGTCTCGCTCTAGGTTTCGCTCTCTAACGAAATATCAAATATGGCGGAATCGTTCTATATCTTGTTTCGCTTCAACTCTTGTGTATTACCAGCATACATTTATCTAGGATTATGCATTTTACACTCCTTTTGTGACGTTTAGGAAGCAATTACTCGTTGAGAGCGTAAGACGTTTTGTTTTGGTGTGAAATCATAATCATTGCATAATACTGCAATTGTTAAGTCTAAGAATAGAGCCAGTAAATAGGAGGATAAATGGTGTAATGAGGTTTCGAGGAAAGAGTTAAAATCCTACACGCTAACATCTCTGAGTTGGAAAAGAGAAAACAAAGGAGGGCTCACTGTTTTCATAAGAACCTTCCTTCTTTAGAAAGTCTCATCTAAGATGTGGCTTAATAAACCTTAGTCTCCGTTTTCACGGGTGTAAATTTACACGTTTTTTTTATAAGAAACTTGGATCAGGCCATAGTACTAAAAGTTCCTTAATCCTTAATTTAACATGAAATTTTGTCCATTTTAGTACTAAAAGTTTCTTAATTGGTTTCTTAATTTTTGAATGCATGAATTGTCAATGTGGTCGCTAACACTGCTACAGATATGTTTCTTGATATTCAAAACATCATATAGGAATAAACAGTGTTCTGTTATGTTGAAAATGCAAATGGTTAGATAATATTGCCCAATAATAAAGGTTCGACGATCTATTTGCTATAAAATTCATGCTTTTAAGTTTGAAAAGTTTCTTACTACTTCTCAGACATAGTACTAGAGTTTCTTAAAATTTTGGACATCTTAGTACTAGTTTCTTATAAACCAGTTTCTTATAAAAAACCTGTAGATACGTAAGAGAAGTGTAACGGATCAGCGTATCGTTTCTTCTTTTCGTTCAAGTTCTTCCATCCGTCTGCTGTAAAATCTTGTTTTGGAGCAGCGTAAACGCACTTGAATTGTGACAACTTTGCAACGGATCAAGCCTGTGCCGGTACAATGTAAACGTGGTCCAAAAGGCTGCTGGGTCCACATTTTGACTCAAACTTTGATAAAGATAACTTTAACAAGAAAATAGACCGTAACACGTGCCACACTATATTTGAATAGCTATATTTCTTCTCGGATCCTTTTTCCCAAAAATATAATCAAATTGCTTTCTCCCGAACTTCTGCTTACAACAGGGGCAAAACTACTGTCTTAAAACTCGTCAACCTTGGACGAAACTTCCCCAGTGATGGGAGCCTTAGAGAACCCCAAGAAATCTTTTGCTCTCGTAATATCTGATCCACTGTTCTGGAAGAGCGATGCACCCATGCCCCTATCTCTACCCCTCATCATCAAAAAGAGAACTACCCCTGTGCTATGCGACCTTGGCAATGTCGCAAATCGTTTCCTGCTCTGTCCCAGAAATATAAAATCAATCTTACCGAGTAATCTACGTCCAAGGTTTTTCCCACTTTTCTGCAAACTGTGAATTTATGTGACAATTCTGCCGACTCTGTATCCCGATTTTGCATCTGCAAGATTGCAATATTCTTGTGTGAGGTTGTAATGTTCCTCTGACACTGCTGTCTTTTGCTAGCGTTTGTTTTCACTACTCTGTGTCCTGTCCCAGTTGGCCTGTTAACTTTGTTACTTTGCAGCCAGCAGGATGAACTTGCTTAGGTCAAATTAAATCCAACGTTACACACGTATGATTCTTTTGTCAACATAAATGATTCCGACGTAATAAACATTAATTTGATCCACAGAAAACCCTGTTAATCTCTTATCTTAGGTTCACAGCTCAGACTGCGGTCGCTACCACCAAACTAGCCTTCATCTTAAATTAATATTTCACAACAAATCTAACGACAAAACGTTCATTGGTGCAAACTTAAACATTGTTTTTTCTCTTCGCCTCACTGTGCCTTGTGTTCCTAATAGTAAAACATCACGGGGGTACCTGGTTGCAACGCTCTTTGTAGACCTTAATGGCCCCAAATGCAGGTGATCGTTGCTAAGTCCTTTCTAGAGCCATTCTCACCCAGGGTCCTTTGCAGGCTGAAATTCAGAATAAACCAGATTATCAAACGTTGCGGTCTCACTGGTCAATCCAACAAACTGAGCTCGTTTTATCGTCTAAATTATACCTGGTTTAGATCAAGCTGGTTAGGTCCAGACCTAAAATGTGAAATTAAAAATTAACCGAGTACTCTCGTATGAAGGGTAATTATGATTCCATGACCTGTGGATGCAAGGATGCAGACAATATGAGAAAGGCGCACGCCGCGAAATACTCACATTTTAAAGCACGAAACATTGTCAATGAAACAACAAATATGAAATAGGGCGGGATGGGTGTGGCATATTGTCTGCATCCTTGCATCCACAGGTCATGGAATCATAATTACCCTTCATACGAGAGTACTCGGTTAATTTTTAATTCCATTTCCCTGTGGATGCTGCGGAGCATCCAATATGAGACTTTAAAGCTCATTGACAAGGTTGAGTAAACAAATGCAACAAATTTTCAATCCAATGCCACATTATTTTGTTCAAAATCATTAAGTAAGGCATCAACGTAATTATATTCTCTAGTTTCTTTGTCCTTATCAGTTCCAATGACATGTTTCTGGTAATGCCTCTTGAACGTGGTGTCTTGTGTCCAATTTGCCCTCTTCATAATTTCTGTGATGGGAACTCCAATGGATGATGCTTTGCTGGAAGATGCTGCTCTGCAACTGTGTGGGGTAAAAATATTGGTATTGATACCAGCTTGCTGCAATGTATTTTTAATCCATCGTGAGATTGTGTCTCTTGATGCTGCCCTATGTGGTTTACCATGTGTGACGATAAGTTCTTTTACATCTGCAGTTACTAGTTTGTTCCTGCGTTTCAAGTATACTTCAAGGCAGTTAACAATGCATAGTTTCTTATTAGTTTGAAATCTATGAAAAATTGATGGCTGTTGCTTGAAACCTGGCCTTGAATGCTTGAGCACTTTGTTAGGACAAATGATACATTTATCCGGCTCAAAACTGATGTTGTCAATACTGTAAGCAGCAAAGGCATTTTTCCTGTTGATGCCTAAAATCATCAATAGTGTAACTAGTTTCCCTGATAACGATTTAAGGTCAAGAAGTTCATTATCATGCATATCACAAAAAAGTTTCAAAACTTTATTGATGTCCCATATTTCAGTATATTTAGGCATGGAGGGATGTTTATTAAACACTCCCTTGACAAATCTAGTGATCAAGGGGTGCGCTGAAATAGTGGATTGGTCATCCAGACAAACTAAAGAGTTCAGAGCACTACGTGCAGTGCATATACTACTATATCTGCACCCATCAGCATATAATTCTGTAAAGAACTCAAGAACAGATTTAACAGAAGCTATGGAAACTGAAATATTCTTCCTAACACAAAATTTCTGCCATCGATTCCAGAATGATTTATATCTGGAGTGGGTACCTTCCCGCCAGGACGCTAAAATAATGTCTTGTGTCAACTCAGGCAGCTCTATTTCCTCAAGTTTCGACCGGAAACTAAAACTGCCATTAGGCGTAGTTTCCCTAGAAGGGGATGTTGCTTCATTTGGTCTGATTGTAGCCTGAGAGCATATTCTGGAAGATAAATCATTTCCGAAATTTTGATGCTCAGAAGACTGGGATACCAATACTGGGTGCTCCAGTTTGGAACTATAATTACCCCTGTTGCCTGATCCTTTACAATCTTTGCAACCACTCTTCCAATGATGCTGAAAGGAGGAAAGGCATAGAATTTAAGGTGGGTCCAAGACAAAGTAAATGCATCTGTAGCTATAGCATGTGGGTCAGGATGCCAGGATACATATGTATTGATTTGATGATTTGTCCTGGATGCAAATAGGTCTACATCAGGGTAAAATTGAAGGGCACTCATGGTGAGTTCAAATATATCCGGAATCAATTGCCACTCAGTATTTTCTGCAAATTTCCTGGACTTAAGATCTGCTGTGGTATTATCAATTCCTGGAATATGTGCTGATGAGAGCCAGCAACCTAGATCTATAGCAAAAAACCAAATGTCTTTAGCTAAACTATCACATGTTTTAGACTTGATACCACCCATGTTATTAATATATGCAACTGCAGTACTGTTATCTGACATAATCCTAATATGCTGAAACTTCTTGTTTTTGCAGTAGGAGAGCAGGGCATAGTAGATGGCCTGTAATTCCAGCACATTAATGTGTTGAATTTCATCTGTTTTCCAGGGACCTCCAATAGGAGTGAGGCCATCAGTAGCGCCCCATCCCAAGAGACTTGCATCAGTGTGTATAGTAAGATCAATGTCTGGGATGATCAAAGACTGGAAAGATTGCTCTATGCTATCTAGCCACCAGTTCAGTTCCTTAGTAACTTCTACATTCAAACTAATCTTTGTATCAAATTTACCACAAGCACGGGTCAATTGTTCTGTTTTGAGGGCTTCAATTGCCCGATAATGTAATTTGCCATATGGTACTGCTGGAAAAGCTGCTACAATACTGCCAATTACTGATGCCAAGTCCCTTATTGTGGGTTCTTTTGACAACAAGATCTTCCCAATTTTATCTTTAATCTTACTAGATTTTTCTTCACTAAGTTTGAGGGTCATATTCTGTGAATCAATGACAAACCCTAAAAATTCAATTTTCTGAACAGGGTCAAGTTGGGATTTATCAAAATGTATGGTAAACCCAAGACTGCGTAACAGTTGCACTGTATGAATAACATTGTTTTTGCAGTCACTCCATGTGTCTCCCTGTAGGTAGGTATCATCAACATAGACAACTGAAAGATAACCTAAAGAACGTAGAACACTGAAGGGCGGTTTAAGCATTTTTGTGAAAATGCGCATGGCAGGTCCGTAGCCATTTGGCATCCCTACATATTGAAAATATTGCCCTTTCCAGCAAAATTTGAAATATTTCTGATGTTCTGGGTGAACTGGTATGCTATAGAAAGCATCCTTAAGATCAACCGAAGCCATCCATACATTAGGTTTAATAATGTCTGTGACATTGCTGAGTGATTCCATTTTAAAATGATTATAGTTAACATAATCATTAAGTTTTGACAGATTGAGAATCATCCGACGAGAACCGTCTCTTTTGGGTCTGGTGAAAATGCTGGACAAAAATCACCATCTTGCCTTGTTGTGGCCATAATGACCTTTTTTGAAAGTAGTTTATTGATTTCAGAGTCAATGATCAAAATTTCACTGGGTCCAAAGACACATTGCACTGCCTCATTGCTGCTAGGGGGGTAAGCCATAAAATCAACTTTCAGGCCTTCTCTGACAATATCAATGATGAATTTATCATTAGTAATGTCAATCCATGCTCTAAGATATTGCTGAATATTGGCAGCTTTGTAATCAAGAACTTCATTCTTTAGATCATTCAACTCAAAAGGATTCGATTTAAAACTACTTACGTTGGAAAGGTCAACTTTTTCTGTGGCAGGTACTAATGGTATGGCTTTCTCAAGCCTCTGCCCCTTGGTTGGCCCTTTTTTCCCGAGTAGGGGTGTTTCAGGGGGGCCTTGAAGTTTTTTGAGAACTTCCCTTTTGATCTGTACTCTCCCCCTTTTGAGCCCCTGCCCATACCAAGTGCTTTATTTGCAGAGGTCAATTTGGTTATCTTCTTATTCAGATCTTCTTCAGAGCCAAAAAGTTCAGGGGAATCGAGAGCAACATTACTAGCAAGGCCTTTAAGTTCACCAAGCTTAGGCTTAATCAACTCACGTCTGTGTTGATTTAGCTCCTGAGAAGCATTACACAGAATGGCAATAACATCGATTGCCTTCACAGTGAGATCAGAGTTACTTGTCTCCACTTGGTCAGAAAGAAGCATTGATGTGATGTCAACAAGACCAAAAATAGCTTTCAAAATGATACGAAGACATTTTTGCACTTCCATGTCTTGGTTTTTAGCTGTAAGGTCTAGTTTATTTGACCAGATAATGCTATTACATTTAGGGACAAGCATGCTATCACAATTTTTTGGCTTCAAAAATTTTGTGAGACGAGTTTTCAATTTTTCAGCGGGCAGTTTTGCGCTCCACAAATTCAGAATAATTTTGGCAAGTTCTGGGTTTATATCACCCCCAACATCATCTCCAACAGAGATTTCTGCCTGAATCTGTTGCAGAAGCGAGTCAGCTGCTTTCGATTCAGATTTATTATCAGCTGCTTTGGATTGTGGTTTGTCTTTGTTAGCTTCTGCAGCTTTGCTAGATTCTGGTTTATCTGCCTTCTCAATCAGAGAGTTGATATCCCTATCAAGAGCATCCGGGTCGGGAATGCTGACAGAATCATCGTCCTCGTCATAAGTTGCCTCATTAGATTCTTCCAAAGAATCATCACTATCCCTTTCATGGGGTCTAGTGGTAGTGTGCGAGGCCCTCCTCACCTTCGAAGCACATGCTCTGGAGGCGGGGCCTAAATAGTCATGACCTCCAAAGGATTCGGTCTCTTCCCTCATGGCCGTAGAGGCACGTTTCTGCCCCGCCGCAACGGAGGCATGAGGATTGAGAACAGAGGATAAAGAAGAAGTTAAATAACGTATACTCTCCTTCATTTCTTGAGCAAGGTGCTCAAAGTTATCCTGCTGCTGTTTTCCGATTTTTCTCAGAAGAGAATCCGTGTTGTCTTCCACTGAAACGTCCACTTCGGACCCAATATCGACACTAAAAGAGTAAGTAGAAATTAGATTAATCATAAACTTTGTTTCATCGACCAAATTGTTTCGATTTAGAAGATAGAAGTGGATAGAAAGTTTACCTTGATCCACACGCTTTTTCTGCCATTGTGAGCATTCGCAGTGATCTTGCCAAGTGAGTATTTCGCGGCGTGCGCCTTTCTCATATTGGATGCTCCGCAGCATCCACAGGGAAATGGAATTCTCTTGGCAGTCCATCCCAACCTGTTCGGCCTGTTCAGTTCGACCTCGATCAGGATTATGTCCAAGATGTTTGAAATAAATCATTTAGTGAGCAAGGAGCGAAGGATAGCCTTAAGTTACCCTCCGTCTTCCCTGGCCGTTTTGCAACGTTGAAACCTTCAATTCAATTATACTTTACTTAGAAAAGAATGAGATCTCTTGGATATCACTACTTTTGTGGTTTATGGTTTCTCTCTCTGCTCTGTATTCAGTTTCTAACTCAAATCATTTGTTGTATTTGCGTGGAGATCAGGTATGGATTGCTTTGGCGAGAATTCGGTTCGTTTAGGCCACCACCGGTTCCAAATCATTGAAAAAGGTTCGTGGTGTGAACTGAATGGCCTCAGAGAAAATTTAACCATTCGATATTCCTGTACTGCTTTAGACTTTTCTGCAATTTCAATATTTTCAGAATTATGGTGCTTTTCTCATTCAAGAAAAATTTGAAAACAACTTAAAGCCATTATGATTTGAAAACTTTGGACGAAACATAAAACAATTTTTAAGAAACCATGGTTTATCATGGATGTCTGCAATGTGGTATCCAGCAGAAGTCTGTCACTTTTCTGGTTTAGAATTTCGAAATTTGGTGACGTTTGAGATTAGGAACCTATGCTATATGTATATCGATCCCCTGTTTTTGACGATTTTCTGAGGACTTCTAGCATGCCCTTTGCCTCGAAATCCCTAATTTGGGGAATTTACTGTACGGAAAAACTAACAAAAAATACTCAAAATGTAGGGCAGTCTTTTAGCCACAGAACAACGTTTGAAGCATTTTGAGCGGCATCTCACTTATTTTTCTACAACAGATTGCGTTTGGTCACTTTTTTTGGGCCACCTGGTATATGCCTACCACCACTTGTAGCCAACGCCAAGGGCGATATGAAATGCGCGGTTCTGTTAAAAAGGAAGTAGTTCTTAAAAAGGAAGCTGCAAGGTGAAGGTGAAGGTGAAGTTGCGTTTTTCAGCGCCAAGCGCTGGGATCGCAGAAATAGAGCAGACCTAATCGAGTCCGCGACCCCTTGTCATGACGCTCAAGTGGTGGGGCCCTACCGGGACTCGAACCCACTCCGCCTGACTGTTCTGGCTGCAATGTCAGAGGATTACACCACGGCGCCACAACACCTTCAAACTGCAAGGGAAAATCCGCTGTGGAAGAAAGCGAGCGGGAAAGGAAGAGAAGCCGACTCATTTTCGAGTAGCCGTTCATTCTCGGAAAATGCTGTGAGAGAAACTGTCTTCAGAGGCAAACTTTGGGCCATTAAAAGGGGAGAAAGATTACGTTTACAGAGCTGTAAGGACAATAAATGCCATGTGGAAAGCTTGAAGGTAATGCCAGTAAGGTATGGACAATTTCTGGCAACAAACAAGCACCGATACATGTGAGCGAATTCGGCCTGGAAACACTTGCTCTCCTGAACGGGCCTAAACGCGCGTTTCATATTGCCCTTGTAACTGCCCACAATTTCATGAATATTCTCATTTAAAGGTGTAACGTGCAACTATTCCTTTTGTTTACATTTTAGTTAAGTTTTTTGGTTATTGTCAAGAGACAGTTATGGTTGAGAGACAGCTTGTCTGTCTAAAAAAGTTGTTTTGATTGTAAAGTGTTTTTCGACCTTTGACCTTGTCGTACGTTGCAGTTTCTTATTTTTCCTATGTCTAGTACTTCCGTTTCTCGTGTTTATCCATATATGGTTTGTATTGGTGCCCAGTCTCCGTAGCTATAAATGCTTTTGCGCGTGTTTCTGGGCGGTGTGTGAATCCAGTCATCCAAGTTGCAGGAGCTGAGCGGATGCGGAGGAGAAGTCGTGGGAGCAGAAGGCTCCATGGCCCACAAGGAGGCGTGGTATAGTCAACACTGTATTTTGTAGCTACGAAGGCAAATAGATTGTGAGTTTTGTTTAACTTTCTTTCTTAGTTCTATAACTTTAATTGCTTTGATTATATTAGATTTGCAGATTTGCTGTACTTTATGAGAGATTTCTGTCATTCGTTGGGATAGACTTATTACTTGATACCATGTTGACACTTTGAATTTTGTACGAGTAGGTAATAGTTTCTTAATGTTTGTTTGGTTCGATTATTTTGTATAACCCGTTGGCCTATTATTGATATTCATTGTATGTTCAATTTATTTTAGCAAACCACATTTCGAGTTCTGTAAAAGTTTGCAGTTGTTTGTTTTGCTGTGTTTCTGCGGACCCGAAGAACAAGTAGTGCGTTTGACCTAAAGCTTCGGGCTTTACAAAAGGTACATGACTAGTAATAGCTGCCGCTAATCAATGCCCTCGCTTGGAAAAGAGATTAGCAAACTATGACCAACTGAAAACTCCAGAAAGAAAACATGATAATGAAATATTACAGAAGATGAAGATACTGGACATCTAATCCAAACTAATGAAGCTGAACAGGATATAAGAAAGAACTCTGGTAAAGCTGTGGAGCCATGTGCCCTCAGTTGCATGGCTCTTCAAAAAGAACACATTGACAATTACAAGTTATGCATTACAACTTACAAGAAATTTTCATTACACCATTGTCAATAATTTTCGCTGCAAATAAGTGATGTAACTGCGAAGAAAACAAACGCAAGCAGAGAAAAGAGAGCAGAAAGAGAATGCCAGAGAAGAGCACCAGAAGAGAGTTTGCACAACACCTTATTAATTTACATGGTTGCCTTGTAACGTATTGATTATTGGACCAGTCCGAAGTCCGCATTAGCTTCACTCCGGGCTCACTTCCAACTGGACTGATATACCTTGGAACAACAAATTCTAAAAAGGGGGCCAAAGGGTAGATTTTCATACTCACCAATAAAACTTGCAGGATGTGATCCCCCTTCCAAGAACTTTTCAGAATTTCACTTACGACAGTTTTCCAAGCATCAGAAGATTCCACTTCAACACTGAATCTGCCTCAAGAAGAGGTCTTGTATCTTGTCTGAAATGAAATTTTATTATGATTATCAACACGTTTTTGGCAAGATAACACACAAAATAATCCACGTTTTCTTGAATTTAGATGACGTCGCTTTGATTCCACGATAAGCAAATCTTCTATATTCTATCATTTATCACAACTTGATACGTGGTAGCCTTGGGCCACATTTGAACATAGGCCAACTGTATTCATCCCTTTAAAATGTGGTACACTTACGTTCTTGTTTTAAATCTTTTACTCAACTTTAAAGAATGACAAAATCGCGGACAGAATTGCTAAGAACTGACCTTTTTGATCTATATCGGACTTTCCTGTTGACTAACTGTTGGGTCATGACGTCAGTGAAGGTGTAATAGTCGTGAATCGGTTGCGATGAAAGATTAAACTTCGTTGGCTTTGTAACTTTATCTTGTGTAAAAATCCCTTTCGTAAGTTATCGTACGAAGTGAGTTTCATCTTCTCATCGCAAAGAAAGAAGATAGGACGCTTTGTTTTCGCACAAAATCGTTTCAAGTTCCTTCAACTCTTGGTTTTGCACTGAAAATCTCGTAAACTTTCGTAAGAAATATTAAAAATCCTAAAAACTTGAATAATCTTGAAAATTTCAAAGTTGTTCACAAAACCTTACATATCTCAAAGAAAATCCTAATCGTCTTTGAAAAAGACTTTCAAAGATATCTTTTCTCTCCCTCAACAAAAGTCTCAAATCTCGTTTTCAAATATTAAAAGATCTTGTAAGATCTTAGAAGACTTTCAAGAGTCAAAGATCCTCAACGAGTCTCGGAAGTCTTGAAAATTCTTTGATAACCTGAGAACAAATCTCCCTTACGCGACATTTGGAGTGATTAGCCCCTCTCGTTGCAAGTGATATAGAAGAAGCAATATGAAAGGATCCTTTGGATGGCCCACGAAAGCTTTCTTTCTCGGGGTATGGTCACAGGTTCATTGCTCGTTTACAGCCGAGCCCACTTGACACACTTAGAAACAGCTCTTTTCTGTGAAGCTCTTTCATCGACTATACGAAGCTTAGAAGACTAAGAAATATTTTGAACCTGTTTTAGACTTTTAGATCTGTGGTCTTTCTCAATGAGCTCATTCTTGAACTTGCACTTTGAAAAACGTTTCTATGTGATATTTGTTATTTGCACTTTCGAAGTACGCTATATGTTTCAATTCTCTTATTGAAAATTTTACTAAAGCCTTCAAATATTGCATTCGAACAACTTTAAAGGAATAGGTTTGGGAAGTGAGTTGCTAACAGAAACCAAACTCCTGTTTGCAACACCTTCCAGATTAAATTAAGTGCCACCGCTAAAAAGGCAGGAAATTGACAGATTCATCGTACGTTTTTGATGTTTTCTTGACAAATGAGTCTTCTTAAAGTCTAGTCTAGTTAACGCTATCAGGTTTTGATTGGTTCATCATGTGTCCCCCGTCGCATAATTCAATATTTAGTAGAACTGCTAGGACAACAAATCTTAACGTCTGTGGTGAGACTTATTTCTCGGCTTACAGTATCAAGCAGAGCGTCTACTGCTAAAACTGAAGCTCGGAAGTAACTGTGGAACTGGAACTGGTTGGGCGTATTTGTAAATGAGGTTGTTTCAAAAGAAGGGCCGGATTGAGACATGGAGCTAACATTTGAATGCTTTCGATTAGCTTTGAATTGCAAGGAAATCTCCTTTTGCTTGAGCAGTGTGATGCCTAATCACGGCATGTAATCCTTTTGATTGTGTAAAGTACTATAAGATTAAAGGCATTGCTGGGTGAATTAACCAAAACAGCTCTGCTTCAAACATGCAATGGGCAAACTGTTTCAGTTTTAGGTCATCACGCTTTGGGTTGGATGTGACGTAACAATGCGGGTTGAACTGAGATAATCCTAAACATAACACGCCAAAAGCACAGTAAATCATTTTAACTTTGAGGAAATAATCGTCATTATCTAAACACAGAGGTCTCTTCCAAACTCTTAACTGGATTTGCAGCTTCTTGCTTATAGAGGGGTACTTCGGGGGGGTCCCAATACCGCAATACCGCACGAAAAAGTTGTCAAATACCGCAATACCGCATCGAAAAATTGCAAAATACCGCAAACAGTAGAAAAGTGAAAAACCGCGCTGTTTATACTGTTGTACTGCTATGTTGTGAGATGGATGCTAGTAGCCAGACTACATATATGCGCCCTGTATATTGGATTGTGTTTGCCATGGGATCGCTGTTGCAAGTTTCAAATGAATTTCTGCTTTCTCAAGTCAATTCGAACGCAGGATACAACATGTACCGTTTAAGGTTACGATAAACGTTTGTTACACGATGTTTGGTTTTTCAGGGCCGTGGAGAGGATTTGTGGGCCCCGGGTCAGAATGCAGCATGGGCCCATTGTCAAATGAGTTCCGATGCACCAGAGGTGTAGCCACCTAGGGGGGTCCGGGGGCATGCTCCCCCGGGAAAATTTTTAAAAGTAAGGTTGCTAGAATTGCTCTGGTCACAGGCGCGGATCCACGGGGGGGGGGGGGGGGCGGGGGGGCCATGGCCCCCTCCCCCAAACGGTAAGATTTCAAATGGCGAAAAATTGACGTTAAAAAGACATTTAACACATAAATAGACCAGTAAATGATTGAGATCAAAACTTAACCATAACAGTATAACAAGAAACTAGTTGTATACATAACTTAGAAACCAAATTCTGTTTCACATTACATTTTAGGTGAAATATTCGCGGATTAAACAGTCAAAAACCTTGCGTGAATAATTTTGTGGAAATCGAAAATCTCACCTGATATCTCATTTATTTACAAAAGAATCTGGAAAGAAGCTAATCAGAACACAACTCTAACTATGTCAAGCATGAAAGATATCTAATTCATCTGAAAATCTGAGTGATTTAATTCTTCCTTGGAACTTTTTACCTTCGAAACTTATTCATCCTAGATTTTGCTCTTAAAAAGGAAAGGTTGGTTAGGGCCTATTATTGTATGCGCTGGTTTTCTGCATGAGAGGTGGTTTCAAGGTATTTGCATTGCACAAAAGGTGCCGCACACCTTATATTCTACTAGGAAGTTAAGCGCTCGCTTCGCTCGCGCTTCAACATTCCTAGCTCCTGCGGAGAGCTTTCAAAGAATATCTGATGATCCACCTTGAACGTACAATAAGCACGCTAGCGAACCTATATGCACTGCTGTGGTGGATCACCATACAAAGGTGGGGTATTACGCTTGATGTGATGGATACGCCATCCAAAGGCAGGGTATTATGCTAACATGGTGGGGTATTGTGCTTGATGTGGTGGATACGCCATACAGAGGCGGAGCATAAGGCCCCACCAAGTAAGCATAATAAAAGTAACCTCTGTATAACATACCCACCACAGCAAGCTTCATACCCCATCAAGTTAGCATAATACCCCACCTCCGTATGGTGTATCCACCACAGTAGTGTGTATAGGTTCGCTAGCGTGATAAGTAGTTGTGGTTGTAGATTCTAGTTATGCACCCATCAAAGTGCTAAAGTGGAAAGTTTTGTGCAGTCTGTTGTTAAGCAGGTAGATTGTGACAGCCCCTTCTGTTTGTAAAATTAATTTCATGTTACTAAGTTCATTCACAGAGCAAAAATATTTTCTTGCCACATTTCACTCGCAAAAAATGGCTGTGATTCACCTCAACTGCCTATAGCGGCCTATGAACATCAGCTGCGCTACCCTGCATGCAGTCTTTCAGATTACTTTAATTGATTTCATTTTGCTGCACCAGGCATAAAGTAAACCTCTTTGTGATGCACAGAACTGTCCAGTTCTTGAAATCTATATAATATAAGTGTTACAAAAGAAAGACAGTAGGCAGGTGCGCAGTATCATAATCCTTTTGCCTTGAGTGAATTCTTGTGAATATTCTTAATTTCCTGTGAATTCCTGTTAAAAATGCCAGCATGTCTCTTCATTTGACTCAAGAATTCCTTCAGAAAGTGAAGGATTCTTGAAAAATATGAAGAACTCAAAGAATTTTTGACAATCAATTTGATCAATGTGCTTGTGGCTTGGTAATATGAGCTTACACCTCACATTATATTTGTTCATTCTTGACCTGAATATACAGTATTTGCCTCAAACAATAAAAGAAATGCAGTGAGTTCTTGAATGTGTATCATGTTTCAGATTATCTGTAGAAGTTCTTCATAGCATATTTTTGTAAGGCTGGTCCTTAAATGACTGCTACATAAATTTTACCAATGAATCAAAGGTAAATACATTGTTTTTGACTCATGACTGCAATCAATATGCGGTGCAGCTGTGGACTCCCATCAGATGGCCAAGATCTGTACCCAACTATGACCAAGAAACACTCCTTCTCAGTGATAATAGCTTGTTTATCATCTTCACCTTATTTTTAATATCAAAATCTTGCTAATGCAATAGCAATAAGCCCCACATAATGCTTTTGTCACCAAAATACTTTATTTTGCATTAAATGATCCCATGTCAATCTTTTGAAAAATAGAAGTCAATGTTCCTTAAAGTTTCCTAATGTGAAATAGTCTAGAAATTGGTTGCCCTGAAACCTTGGCAAGTTGGTAATAGTCTGCTCTGCTGGCCGGCTTAGAAAACTTTCATTCATAAGGTGTACAACTTTTGCAGCTACAACAAATGGTTCTTTGCATCTGATAGGGATCTATTTTTACCCTCACATCCTTTAAACTTTACTTGCACTTGCGTCTTTCCCTTTCTTTCACTCACCACTACACTGAGGCCAAATCATGCATGCATTCCAATCTGGTCTCCAGGAACCTAAAGGACATGAAGAAAGTAAAATCCTAAATACATAGGGTATAAAGCATGTAAACCCTTGCAATATGTTCTTTGTTAGACTGATCTGGAAATATTTGTTCAATAAGTTTCAACAATGAACAAAAGGAAGCACTATGTATGGAGTATAACTTTTGACATCAATTTTCATGTCCATCAGCAAGAAGTACAATACATTGTTACATTACATATGGCGTAAACTGCAAATGATGTATTCACATTAGACTACCAAGATCGCATCGGATCACATAATATAGAAAACTGATAATGAAAATGGACCTATATGATCTCCTGAGCCACCAACCATCCCATCTCAATGATAACTGTTTGTTTATCAGCTGTACCCTATTTGTAGAATTCCAAATCTAATTGCAATATACCCCATTCAATTCTTTTGACATCAAAATACCATTTGCATTGGGGTCATCTTAATCTTTAGAATATGAAACCAACTGTTTATTCAAAGTGGATGTTATGCCAAAGAAGGTAGAAATTAGATATTCTTAAAATTTGGCAAGTTGTAATACTGCTCAGGTTACCCCAGGTCAAGGGGGGAGTAACTCCTAGGGCTTGGTATACATGTGCCTGCCCAGCTAATGGGTCAGTTTGCAATATTTTGCCATGGTTATAGGTCATGTTTTGTGAATGTGACCCTCGTTATGGGGTCTGATTTACAGAAATTCTCCTTAGTTATGGTTAAATGCTAGCAATTTATAGCTATTTCTAACTATTATGACCAAAACTTTCGTAAAAAGGAATTTAGCTCTTAATATGATACAAAGCATAGTCTTTTCATGATACTTGTGGAAAATTTTGGCCAGTTTATGAGGTCACATTTCTAGAATTTTGCCCTGTTTATGGGATTGCCCTTCAAAATTTGACCCTGGTTATGGGTCCTATCTCTGAATTCTCAAAGGCACATATATACCAGACCCCCTATGGTAGTTCCCCCCTTGCTCCAGGTCAACATAGAAGATTTCCATTAATGAAAAGTGTACAACTTTTTGCAGCTTGCCGCTACAACAATTTGTTCTTGCATCTAATGACAGAGGACCTATGTTTTTACTCTGTTTTTATTCTTTGAAAGTTTACTTGCAGCTTACCGCTAGTTTTGAACAATTTTATGATACCATACCATCAACAGCTTTGTTTGAAATTCCCATGAGGAACCTGTGTTGTAAACATTTCTTGAAATTTTAGGGATAAACCTACTTTGAGGCAGGAGGTTCTGACAGGGAGGCTGAAATGGCTAAACAAATGCAATTTTTGTATATCATTTTGCCAAATTTTCTCGGACAGAAACCGAAAAATTTCCTCCAAAGGGAGTGGGGTAAGTGGCTTCCCACAGGGGGCTGTAGCTTCCTCTAGGCATCCCCTGGCGCCACCACTGCTTTGAGGCCCCACTATGCCATGAGGTCAATCAAATGAGGCTCCAAGCAATAAGATACATTGCATAGCATGGGGCCTAAAGCTAAGCAAAGGATTCAAATCATTCAGGATTCAAGAGGCGTTTAGCTATGAAAATGTTGGCAGACATTACCTTTAATCTGCAATGTTTACGAATTTCGTTAGCTCTGATAATGCTCTGATCTGAGTTAGGCCTGCTAAAAAGGCCGACGTAGCAGTGATCTTCTGGGCAGCACTTGGCAGCCATTTGGCCCGTCAGCTTGCTCTTCATTTGCTCAGCACACGGCATGGAAAGTTGTGACCTTTGATGACCTTCCAGGAATCCCCAAAAGGCACCACATCGCATGCGCATTTACGATTTATTTCAGTGACGTAATATGCAAATTAGAATGGCTATTGAGAACAAGTGCAAGAAATAATAGCGTGGACGCGCATGACATCCTGAGCCGTGGTGAGCCCCAAAGCTATTGTCTTTAGAACCAATCAAAAAATGAATAAACAAGGATATACATCGAATGGTCCCTTTGTCATTACATCGAATGCTGCCTTTGTCTTCCTATTGTGTTTATTGTTAAATTTACAATGGAAAACAAAAGAAACAAAGCTAATTGGATAATCGTTTACCTGCCTTATATATATAGATTTAATTGATCCTTCAACTATTACATATATATGCTACGCCGAGACGATTAAACAAACAGAGTCCATGAAAAGACCTTTTATCCTTGCTAAAAAAGAATCTGATTCGAACTATGGTTTAATACACTACGTAGAGTTTTTGATTGAGCACAATACTGATAGAAGCTCTAGCGTTATTCAATTGAACCTTCGTGGTGTAAACATTTATAAAAAGATCACTCTATCCAGACTCTTTCCTAGAATAGCAAAAAGGTCCATTAAAGTCCTCTAAGCTTGAGAAAGAGAACATATATGTTGAACTAATCGTACACTTATCCTCTCTGTATAAAGGGTTGAAGTGTTAAAAGTGACCATATCGTAGTTAAGATTATTTTGCCAATCTTACAACTATTTACAACTTTAAAGTGAGTCGTCTTGATTTCGTTGCTGCGAATGAATCAATGAGTTTCTGAGTCGTTGGGGTTCTTTCACGGTGAACTTGAAGAAGAAGTAGCGATTCTAGTCTCTCCTCGGACATGGTCGACCGGATTGCTGTCAGGGTGCTATTCAACTTTGAAAATAGTCTTTCAGGCTCTGCAGTTGTCACTGGTAGCGCAGTGAGAATGTTGAGAAGTGTGTGCACATTAGGAAAGACGTCAGCCTGGCAGTTGCCTAAGGCACCGATAGCGGTATTGGCTACTGGACTTGCTCCACATGACTGCCACTGCTGCTTCCATATTTCATACTCCCCTTCAACAATGCTCAAAGGATCTAAAAAGCTTGCATATTTTGTAACTGCAGGCAAAATATCTTGCCAAGATGTTTCTTTTACAAAAGAAGGCAGAATTCTTGAGAGCGTCGCGATCTTCTGTTGATGGAGACCAAATCTTGCTTGCATATCTCCGACAACTTCATCAAGGAGAGGGAAAAACATATTGATACGATTGTATTCAATCGCTGTTTGGTTGGCTCCACCAGCATTGGCTCTGAACCTGGACTGACTGACTACTCGAGGAATTGCATGCATCTCTTCTCTGGTCACTCCAAGTTTTTCACCAAGAAGCAGTGCCTCTTCAAACATTGCAGCAAACTCATTTTCCTCGTCCTTACGCCACGTCTGAAGCTTTGACTGTGTGGCAGAAATCGTCGACATTGCTTTCACAAGATCGCTTCCAATTTGCTGCAAAAAACGGGACACTGGGTGCAGTACAGCAGACACTTTCTCGGACAATACCAGTGCGACGAGGAACTGAGGGTCTTGTACACTTTTGAGCAATCTCCTGGCATCTTTTCTCGTGTCTGGTGAGTCCCAGGTGAGCATTTCGTTGAGGCACACAGCGATGCAAGGCAGTAGCTGTTTTGCAACCAAAACTGATTCATGTCTTTCGACGAATCTCGTTTCGCAGAGGTTCACCAATTGTCGTCGCTGCAAATTATCGCATGATTCTCGTGCAATGACCGTTTGCAAATAGCTGTTTCTTTTGGCATGCTTGAAAAAATTGCTGATGTCTTTGATATCATCCATGCAATGTCTGATGGCAGGTATCTTTGTAGCTCGAGAACAACTCAGGTTTAGGGCATGCATGCAGCAGTGGAAGTAGTCAGCGAGTGGCGCAGCAGTTTTGATAACGGAGCAAACACCAACTCGCTCACTCGACATCGACGCCGCACCATCATATCCCTGGCCAATGAGGTACTTCAGATCCAAGCCTAGCTCATTTATGTGACGGAGCAGAGTTTCCCCTATTGCTTTGCCACTAAGCTTAATTTCGCTGTGCTCTGTCGCATCTGATTGATCACTGCTCTTAATGTCAGCAATCAGATCTAAAATAACGACGGGCTCTTCCTTGATTATCTTTGGCTCATTTTTGGTGTCAACGTAACGAATTGCAATGACTAATTGTTCTCGTTTGGCGCGATCTTGCGTTTCGTCAGCCATTATTGTCCAGAATTTGGCATCTTTGACATCTTTTATTATGTCTTCTTTAATCATATTTCCGGCGCAGGCAATTAGTTCATTTTGTATTGTCTTGCTTACCAAAGTAGCATTGCGTTTGCAAGATACCAGGTGGTCTTTCAAATCTGTATCCCCTCCCCGTACTCTTAAACGCAGCAATGCCCTAAAGTTTCCGTCATTGTGCATGGGTTCTTCTCCTGTTGAATCCACTGGTCCATCATCACGATGACCTCTCAGTGCTATGTTTTGCCTAGCACATGTTAGCAGGGTATCGATGATAGGAACAAGTGCAGCCCTATTTCGTTCGATCTCTTTCTGCCTTTCAATGTCAGTTATAGATCGAACGTCTTTCTCACATCCAGGTGTTGCACGGCTCAAGAACTCGGTGTACTTAATGACACAGGTCTTGTGAAAAGACGTTTCTTGGTGGCTAGTGAGGGCTCCATTCTTCCCCGTCAAGTCTGAGAAGTCCACAAGGGGCTTGTTAACAAGCTTTCCCATTGATTGGCCTGCTCCTCCTCCATATTGTGCTCCTCTTCCGCCTCCGCTCTCAGATGTCTTGAATAAAACGCAGTAAGCACACCAAGCACCGCAATATTCAGGCTCTCTGCTAACAGCTAGCCAGGGGAAAGTTTTCAAGTGATTTTCGCCCAGATAACGCTTTGTTGTCAAGGAATTTCCACTAGTCAGCTGCTTCTTTGGTTTTTTCTTTTCAGAATATGGATATTCATCCTTTCTCTTTGGCACCCATCTCTGCGATAAATAAGTTTCTCGTTCATTGTCTGTCAGTTGCTCTCCCCGTTTTGTTTTTCTTACGGCTCTACCGATGTCATATCTATCAGATACTACGACCTTTGCTTGTGCTGCAGTGCTGGCGACATTTGGGTTTATTTCCTCTTCAGGAGCGTCCTCGCCTACATGTATGTCGTCGAATTCTTTAAAACTAGACTGTGATTTAAGTTCCTCTTCGCCAGTGATACTGTCACTTGTGCTCGATTTTTCAGGATTAGATCCCACGGAACTGGTGCGGCTACTTTTTGAGAAGAACGATTCAAGAGTTCTTGGCTTTTTCGGCGGACCAGACATTTTATTCAAAAATACAAGTCAGCTATACTCTCTCGCTTTCAATGAGAAGATTGTTTACAACTGAAACTTTCTCTTATTTTATTAGGATAGCGGAATTGCGTGAAAACGTTTAAAAGTCGTTAAACTTGAATGATTCATCGCCAAATCCTGCATTTCAGAGGAAAGAATGCAATTTGAATCATAATAGCTAGAAGAAGCAAGTAAGTAGGAAATAACAGGAAAATTATGCTAAGCCTGAAACTATACTTTTATTCAAAATTAAGTGCGACAGGATCCTGAGGTTGATGAGAATTGTGTTGTGACTGCGTCATGAATCAATGACGTCTTGAAACGTCAATAGTTGCGAAATATGAAACTACAGCTGTTCTTCAAGAGAAACTGCTCATAACCATAAGAAACTCAACTCTCAGATCACCAAACAGTTATAAACTCCAGTAGTGCAAAAATATGACTTAAGAAACCATTCATTTTTACAAACAAAATCCTTATTTACCATACCTTCACTTGTTTCCAGTCCCATGTACTTGGACGGTACTTTAGTAATGTCTAAACATTGAAAAGATTTCAAAACTTTGTTTTGAAATGCTCATGGGGGAACAGGAGGTAAACATGAAATCTGTTAAGGAACACTTAAGAAACTCGTATGAAATCCCGAGTACTTAAAATCTGATAACCTCAAGAAACTTTCAGTGCTGGCCCAAGTTTAGTTTCTTATGAAAAGATACGTGTACTAACTACTGGTTACAATTTTAAATTTTTTCATCATGTGTCTGCGTTGTGGTACCCAAAAAGCGACACTACTTCCAATAAAAGCAACAACTTATATGTATTAATTACTCAGTAGTCACAGTTATGTTGCGGAAGTGACTGCGATTTTCGGAAACTTTAGGTTCAAAGTAATAGAGCAGAGTAGATGAAGAGAATTTAGTCCCATATGAATTTTTGCTTTTGTACAAAATATACGTGTCTTTACAAGAGAATAAGAACAATAACTAAAAGTCCTAAAATTCTTACATTTGAGTATTCAAAGTTTTTGAAACTTTAAACACTGTGATCTTTGAAAACTTGTTGAATTTTCTGTCTCAGTAATGAAGTTTCTCGATTTTGAGCTTCACTTTCAAGTTTCAGGTTGGAAATGCGTTTGGATAATCAGCTAAATGGTGTAACTGAGAATGTATTAAAAACGCCAAAAAGGGCGTTGCCCACGTTCTCCGAGAGTTTGAAGGGCGTGGTCACTGAAAATTTTTCTGGGGGCTTCGCCCCCAGACCCCCGAGATCTTTCGTAAATGGCCCTCCCCAAACTTCAATGCTGGATCCGCCCCTGTCTGGTCACTATTTCCGCTTCTAGATACAATCGTAAAATATAACAAGCTAGTCATGTTTTAGGCTCCTATCTAGCACTTTGCAACCAAAAAGTCAGTGAAGTCAAATTTTCCTATATTTTCAGTGCTCACAAGAACGTTGGAAAAATCAATAAAATTTGTTCGTCTTTCATCTTTTAACAAGAATTTGAATCGTTCAACTCCGTTTAACATTCTTGATCTTATGAATGTTCGGGAATTTTTCCTAGCTCATCTGGTAAAATTCAATGGTTTACAAGATGTATTTAACTTTTATTGCTTGCAAGAAAACGTTGTAACTATTGTTTTCAGTCTCATCTTGATTTTTGAAGCATTATGACGATTGAGAAATTATTGATGGATGGGCCCCCTATTAGCACTGGCCGTGGTCTAGAGACCCTCATTTGAGCCTTATTTCGACAAAACTCAGTTATTATTTATGGGCCCCTTATGGCTATGGGCCCAAGGTTCCTGACCCCCCTAACCCCCCTCTCCTCGGCCATGGGTTTTCTCTCCCTAAAGCCGAACCATTAGCAGAATCTAGCTAACACCTTGTGATACAATTTCCAAGGTCCAAGTCTGTCCTGGTCGAGTGGAAATTTTCCCACCATTCGATTGATTCAAAGGGTACAAAATAGATATTTCGTACCTGTACCTCGTGGATTTGTGAATCCAGAGGAAAAGGGAAGCCACTTGTAATAAAAACTTTGATTAAAGAATCATGAGATTTCTTCCATTTTCAAAACTTCTGTTGCCTGAAAAAGGTTTCATTGTGTGCCTTGAAAGTTCGGCTACCAGAATACAAGAAATCGAAAAAAAATGGATGTATTCAACCAGAAAACGTTTACTACAGCCTTAAAGGTAA
This sequence comes from Aurelia sp. 3 sensu Dawson et al. (2005), assembly GCA_964020215.1. Taxonomy (NCBI): domain Eukaryota; kingdom Metazoa; phylum Cnidaria; class Scyphozoa; order Semaeostomeae; family Ulmaridae; genus Aurelia; species Aurelia sp. 3 sensu Dawson et al. (2005). The sequence goes on from OZ026586.1 coordinate 16,182,385, forward strand.
TTAGATTACAACTTGTATGCACCTTTTCTAAATCCAAAGCTGTAGTTTGATCTTCTTAGATCGTAGCATGATGTAGTAAGAAATCAAAAAACAGTTAATGCGTGCAATAAAATTCAGGGACCGCGGAGCATTAATGCTTTATTTACCGAACTGAAAACAGTAAGTTAAAATTGAGGGTCAGATGTTTCATTAAGACGAAGGTGACTGGGACCGCAGGAGTAGAGAAGACGTAATCGAATCCACGACCCCTTATCATGACGCTCAAGTAGTGGGGCTCTACCTGATATAGAGCGCTTGACCGTTCCAGCTGCAAAGTCAGAGGATTGTACCACTGCGCCACGACACCTTCGAGAAGTTATATGCGGAATGCCACAAAGATCAATGCTTGGCCTAAAGCTCTTCAGCATTATCTAAAGGTTTAAACAGATGATTTGTAGTACAAAGTTTGAAAGTAGCTTTTAATGATGAAGTCATCGTGCTAAACCCATGAATAGCAAAGTTAACTCCTGTAAAGGAACATCAACCAAAACCTGCCTGTAACTAGAGAGAAAACGTTTGAATCGTCCAAGATAACAGCGAATTAATCTTAAAACCTGAAACGGTAAAATAAGTTAGCAACTGCAATAAAGAGCAACGTTCAATAGCTGCTTGTATTGTTAACAAAATGACGAGGGTGCGACGAAACGCGTTTCCGTCCATTCATCATTGTGTTGTTCTTTAGTGCATTTACTGAATTATTTTTCTTCGGGGAGGGGTATTTGACCTAAATTTGTACTGGGGTATGCCGACAACAAAGTCTTTTTACCCTGTACTAGAATTTTTCCTTATGATAGCCGACCGTAAGAAAATTGGCAAAAATTATACTCCAAAACACAAAGGTTGGACTAAATACAATCCAATTTGACAAAATTTCCCTTTTAACATCTTTTGACAACCACCTCCAGAAAAATTACCTTCTTTTGATAGCCCGTTCCAGAAAAAATAGTCAAAAACGATACCCTGAAAAATGGCGAACGCCCGTCGGAAAAATATACTAAGTAATTCCCGTGTTTTTCCCTTAAGATTAATTTGTTTTTTCTTGCATGATTAAAAGGCCAAAAGTTTTCTCTCTAGTCACTGGTTTATTTTTGTTGTTGTTCTTTTCCAGGAGCTAGCAGTCTTCCTTTTACGGATTACAGTGTTTTTGTTGCGCTTATGGGGTTAGTATGATAAGTCCGTTGTTCAAGACTATTTTCAAATTGATGTAAGTTATCCGTTATATACAAGAAATGCAGAGATGTGGTAAACTGTCTAACCTGGAACCGTCTTGCTTACATCACAACGCTATATTGTAAGTAGATATGTGGTGCGAATGAATTCAAATGCAACATGAATCGACAAGAAAACTTTCCAAAGCAAAAATAAGGTTCTTTGGTAAATTTTTGTCGCCATCAAGTTTTCAGATCAAACATAAATTTGTCTCCTCCGCAGGATGTCTATTTACATGTTGAACAGGTTGAGAAAGACAAAGAGAATGCCCATTCTCCTGTGTTTTCCTTTCCTCCAAGAATTCGTCTCGAAGATGCTGGGCTCCTTGTCGGGAAAATGGCATTTCATGAACTTTGGATGCTAATATATAACGGTACCGCATACCGCACTGTAAAAACTCAATACCGCAATACCGCCAATTTTTGCCCTTAATACCGCAATACCGCGCAGAAATGACACCCGATACCGCAATACCGCAAACCCCGAAGTACCCCTCCTTATACTTTCGACGGGCACGAATCCTTGTATTCCTTCCCTTCAATATTTCAGTCTGAGTTGTTGTTTTCTCTCATATAACTATACAATTCAATGAGCGATGCTGCAACGTACGTAAGTAAATAGTCTATCTCTTGCTTCCTTGTAAACAGCCACACAAGTGGCATAAGGGGACACAAATGATAACTCCAACTTTTCAGTCAATAAAATGAAGGAGGTAGATAGACATTTCAACCCCCCCCCCTCTTATTCGATGTTGAAAGACTGAACAGGGATGTTTTCGTGAATTTTCGATCATGCACATCAGTGATAGAAGCAATACCGCCACTCAGTCAGTCAAACCTTGCGGATAAACATTGCAAAACTACTACTCGACCCAGACCCTTTTGTAGAATATGTAAGGGGTCTATTTGTCAGCCGATAGGTAATAGGCCACATGATACTAACGGATATCTCAACCCTTACGCTTTAGCTGTTCCAAAGGAGTCTAGTCTTATAAGATTTACAGATAATGGTCAAAAAGTAAATATGACAAGTAAAGACGAAAACAAGATTTTCTGCTCTTACATTAGGTTCACAAGATTTATGAAATGTTTCATTCCTAATTCATACAGCTCCTTGTTTGAAATAATTTACATTTTTACATAAACACAACAGACTAATGATAGAAAAATTATGAAAAACTCTTCATTCGTCAGCACATCATGTAAACAATGTTTCGATAGCAATCCAACTTGAAGGCTTTGAACACGAAGATTATGTAACTGAGCACCGTGACCCTCGCCAAACGCATAAGCACTGTTTGCCACACATTTGAGACTCACTTGCTAAGCACCGTTTTCCCGTTTGGCAACATAAGGGCAATTTGAAACGCATCTGCATCGTTCAATATTGATTTAGGCCCTATTGCTAGCATGTCTTAAGCCCATTGCTAGTATATATCTCTGTCTCTGCTTGTTTGCTTTGGGAAATCGCAAGGAGTGCATCACTCTTCCGAAATGGCGTACGGGAGTTTCTACAGCAATAGGATTTTTAGAGATTTTTCACGGATTTTTCTTGAAAGCAGAAGGATTTTGCCAAAGTTGTACGAGATTTTCAGAGTGATCCCGAGAAATTGTTCATACCATAATGGTAGAGCCCTTTAACTTTCCATGGCGTTCACTGTCTTCACATCTCTCTGTAAAAATCACCCTTTCCCTTATCAATGGCCTAAAGTTTGCCTAATTGTACATTAATCGAGCTGTTCGTTTCCTATCGCCCTTGAACTGAGGATAATTTGTTGGGCAAGGTTTTTGAGAAAGGACAACGCATTTTCTGCTTGCCACAGGCAACACAATAATGCTTCTTAAGCAATTCTTTGCGACATGGCCAAAAGGACATATTGCTTGGCAAGGAAATCCAAAATGCTTGGCAAACAATGTTTGCTCGTTTGGTCAGGGATAGGGCTTCAATCAACAAGCTGATATGATTTTGAACTGTAATTTGATTTCCTTTGATTTGCATATGATCTTGAAGATTTGATTTCATCTTCATAGTGACTGGGGTGTTGGTACATAAGATGATCTCGGCAAGGCAACTACATCAAGAATTGAACTTGGAAGATTGAACCATGTATTGAACATGTCATCACACTCATCAGCCTCGTTTCTGTAATGATCCTGTTGCCTAGCAACACTTTCATAAGCTTCTCTCAAATGCCATCATTATAACTCAACCTGTACGCTTTCTTTCTTCCAGAGAAGAGTTTTGTAGTTGGAAAGGCTGGTCTAAGATTATTATTTTTGTATGAAGTTTCTTCAGTTGACTTTTCATTTAAGCTATCTTCACCCTCCTCTTCATAATGAATCAACTCTCGTTGCTGAGTATACTTTCCTTTCAAATCAGAGTCCAACGAAATTCCACATAATTTTGCTTTCTCGAGTCCCAGTTTTTCTGGGTCCTTTCTTGGGGTCCAGTCAAATTTGAAGTGTGATGATTTTAATGAAAGCGAAGCTTCAAATAGTTCTTCATAACAGTGCAGCCATGTTGCATAGAACGAGTCTGTCACGTGCTTTGGAAGGAGAACGTTGTCGATGTACACTGCCATCGAAGATCTGTCACCTAGGAAACAGAAACTTTGGTCATTTAAATCGAAAAACCTGCTTCAGTACGAAAATGTTGGAAACAATCGAGAATGAGAGATGGGCTGTATCTTATCTTTTTATCTGCTTGAAGATACTAATTAGATACTGAAAACAGTAACAGTATCTTGTAATAAGATACTTCCCGTACCTAATTTAGCCTGCGTGCAGACTCTACTGATTTCTTTTCACAGAGTTCTCCTCCAGTAGAGTCTGCGCATCGGCGACCAAATCCTTGTTCTGAGCCACACGCGATTCCCTCTCTTGAGGAACCAAGTCACTGAATTGGATTCAATAGAGCGACCTATAGAGTGGGAAGGCATAACACCCACAAACAATAAGGTTTCTTCGGCCAGCTTTGTCCATGGAAGCGCTAATTAAATACCTGCAGACTCCAACAAAGACTGGAACGCTCATGAAAGAAAGGGGACATGCGTCAGCCAATCAGGAAAGGTTCCACGTTTCTCATGAACTGAGAACAAGGATTTGGTCGCTGATGCGCAGACTCTACAGGAGGAGAACAGGTCTGAATATAGTGATCATTAGAGTCTGCACGCAGGCTATACCTAATTTGGCTGGATAATAGTATCTTCTAATAAGATATTTTTAAAAAACACTTCGAAGTTACAAGATACTTGTGGCAATCAACTTTCATGAATAAAGCTGAGAGACTTTCAGCTTTGGAGGCATAATTATGCATCCAAACACGAAGAAGGCTGGAAGGAAGGTTATGTAAGAGACTCCTGATCTTTCTTGCGAACAAGGACTTTTATTGAAAACTTTGAAACCATCTTGCTCCTACGCAGCATGCGTAGATGCTTTTGGAAAAATGATCAAATGCGGGGAGCTTCTAAGGAAAATTCAGGAGCTAGTGAACCAAAATGGAATATTTCTTATGAATTCAAAAAACACGCTCCGTAGGAGTTGTGTCTCCACAACAATGAGACATGTGGAAATTTGCACAAGATTTAGTAGTAGGAATAACCAAACGCACTCAGTTAGGCATGACTGTAATACGTATGCACAAGGAAATGAAAAAGAGGGGGGTGACAGGGTAGTGGTACCATGGTACCAGAGGGGTGGTACCTGGTACAACATTTTGCAAGTGTGGTGGAACCTGGTACCAAAGGTAGGGGTATCGGTACCAAGCTTATATGAGTCGGTACCAATAAAAATTTCGTCCATGGATAATTTTGGAATTCCTAGAACGAATTTTTAGCTTTAACAGTACAGACAGTGACACAGAAGCCACGGTGACGTGCTCAGGAGTGGTTTGGTCTTGCCCATCGGTCTCACGAGGAACTGACGTAGACCTCATTTCAGAATTCGTCATATTCATGATAGATCCTTCCCCTAAAATTGGTGGTACCAATACCTTCAATTTGGGTGGAACCTGGTACCTTATGAGTTGGTACCGGTACCAAAGACTCCCCCTGTCACCCCCCTCGAAAAATGTACCACCTATAAAAAAAATTCTAGAGAAAATTGGTCATGTACCCTTTGGCAAAGTATCTTGTAACTAGTATCTTGAAACATTATCTTGGATACTTTTTTTGTGAAGTATCTAGTATCTTGTAATAAGATACTCTTTATTGTGAATAACAGTATGTTGTAATAAGATACTTAATTTCCCCAATAACACTATCTTGTAATAAGATATTTTGTAAAGTATCTTGCCCATCTCTGTCGAGAATTACTATAGTGAACATTGAAGATTTTGCTCAAAAGTGCAGTTTCGGGTATTGGTTTATTTTCTTCCGGTTTTTGAGGGGTTGATAATTTTTGCAGGTTCTGGTATTCCCTCCCCCAAACCCCCCTTCGAATTAGATGAATCGCGAAAGAAATGGCTGAGGGGCTGAGGTAGATGCTTACATTCTTCTTCCTTTAGCAATCAATCATTACACGTGAATCGGCCATCCAAGCTTAGGGCTTGCTTCAACCTATGCTTCAACACTTCTTCATCTACATTTGCTATTTCGCTAATCAGCAGCGGAAAAAGCTACAATTATGGAACCTTTAAGAAACTCGCAAGAACCTCTGAGTACTGAAAATCGGATAATTTTAAAAAAACTTTTAGTGCTGGCTAAAATTCTTAGTTTCTTTTAAAAATACGAGTTGTCAAAGTTGTTCTTGCTGTTTTTCGAGGTAAGAGAATGACAAAATAAGAACTACGTTTCTTCTTGTTTCCCCCTGTTTCGTTAATCGAGGAACTTTTTTTGGTAAAATCGGTGAAGTGAATTTACTTTACAGACTTCTCTGAACTTTAGTTAACTTTGCAAAGTCGCAATTAGGAATTTTCGTCTGCCACACCTGCCAACACAGGACATAAAGCCTTTGCTTCCGTAAATTAAAGTTTTGGAAGAACGTAAAGTAAAACCTGGTAAAACCAAGATAAAATAATCAATATCTACAGTTTAACATGCCACAAAACGTTCTTCCGTAGCTCCGTACAAAAGGATGCAAAAGGGTGCATTATTGCTGTGTGTTGGTAGACGTCCTGAGACATCAATAGCCTGGTTCCCTGGTATACACCTAACCAAAGGAAAATGTTCCTCTGGGACATGTATCAGTAAAGAAATCAAAGATTGGACTAGTTAACGATTGCATGCAGTCTCGACGTTCAAAAATCGAGATTTTATACATTGCAGTTCTCTACATGTTCACCACCCAGGTCGCCACTGTGATTGACTTTATTAAATTTCTCTCGCTAATAAGGTTCTCTTGGCTTCACAGTTCTACTTACTTTAGAACTCAAATTAACGAATTCTATTGTAGCCCAGTTGATTCAGGAAAGTTCTTTCGTTTACTTTTCTCCTCTTTCTTTTGTTTAAAACAAACCGTTTGCAAGGATTCAATTATCAGGTTGACTTCTTGAAACTGGTCTTGAATATTTGGATCTTAATTTTCATTGTAAATCACCACATTTCGATGCAGAGTGCACAATGAATATCTTCCAAAATAAGTTTAATTCTGCAGCAGCAAGTTGTTGAAAAATCTGTTTTCAACTTCCACAGAGTTGTTTACTCCCCAGTGAATCTGCTTGATGTCCGCTCACAGCGCGGCTTTGTTTGATTCGTTATTCATTTGAACGAATTACATAGTTTCATTACCTACACAACACCTCTCTAAATAGCATCAACAATAGTAAATGATACTACACAGGTGGCTATATTGTGTTGCTGTCAAACCTTTGTGTTGCTGTCAAATCTCTTTGTTAATCGAATATTCTCGTGTGCAACTGTTTGCTAACACTGTCAAATAGGAATGGCCACAGGATTAATCCCTGTGAGACGTCAATTTACGGAGTGCAAAACAAGATCCTTGCAGAATATTTTCCAACACTGGTTCAATGCAGGATACTTGAATAAGGGAAAGTTGAAAGTGAGGGAACTTTTAGGATTGTTTTTAAAAACATGGAAATGGTCATCGACAATTTTCATATTGCACAGCCTCCTGCAAAGCAGTCTACACAGACTGATGGGGTTATAAACTGAGATAAAAACATTTGGAAGGTACAGGCCCGTAGGAAGCGGGGGGCAGGGGGGGCTCGTGCCCCCCAATAATTTCCAGAGATTACTTCGTAAATTTACGGTTATTTTCGTGAACAGGGTATAGAAGATAAGGAGTTGGAGCTTGGTTTCTTTTACCCTGTTTGATGTTTGGAAGGAAATAGATTTCTGTGTTGTAAATTTTGGTGTCCTGTGATTAGTTTATCAAGGTGCTACGTGTTTAGATCAAGAGGGTCATTGCCATCTGAGTAAGTGGTCCCCGCAACACCAAGCATAACTTTCAACCCGCCGCCCACTTAATGATCAGCTTTTGACTAGCCTTTTTGCAAATTGACTTTACTTGCTGTTTAAAGCATAAGTTTTTGTCAAGAATCACTCCAAGCAACTTTTCTTCTGTACTCTCTTTTATCGTTATACTTCCGATATTTAATGTCACATCATTACTCTTGTCCCCAAATACCATTAGATGACATTTGTCCCCATTCAACTTCGTAAAATTGTTTGGAAACCATTCTGCAATTTTAAGGGCATCGCTCTCCAGTGTTTTGATAACACTTTCGTCATTGGTATCGCAGGCATAGATCGTGGTGTCATCTGCATAGTTACATATTTGAGCATCTTTTACAAATATGAAGAGATCATTTATGTAGATATTAAACAGAAGAGAAGCCAAGACTGAACCTTGTGGCACACCTATCATTGTTTCTCTCCATGCATTGAACGACCCATTTATCTTACCCTCTGCTTCCTCTCACTGAGATAGCTTTGAATCAACCGCAATGCACTTGGACTAAAACCGTAAGCACTTAATTTTACAATCAGAAGTTTGTGATTTAAGCAATCAAAAGCCTTTGAAAGATCCATGAGTAGTGCTCCAGCAAAACTCCCCTTTATCTAGAGTTATTTTTACAGGTTTCTATGAGTCGCAAAAGTGCATGTTGGGTTCCATAGCCCTCTCGAAATCCACACAGAAGAGGAGAAAGGAAGCTAAGGGCATGATATTTTATTTGACTCTAAGACCCTTTCATAAATTTTGGATACAGACGCTAAAACCGTTATTGGTCTATAGTTCTTCTTGATAAATGATAAATGCGTCAAGACTTTTGAAAAGAGACGAGATCTCACCAGCCTTCAACTCCTATGGAAAGTAGCACTCTGACAAGTTAGAGTTGAAGATTTTCTGAAGGAGGATGGCAAAAATGTCTGCATTTTGTTTAAGAATCTTAGCAGGAATGCCGTTGATGACTTTTTTGGATTCAGTTTTTGTATCTGTAGATGTATCTCATTGACAGTCACTGGCTTAAATTCAAATTGGTTCAGTTCGTAGCATTCTTTGATCTTTCTAATGCTGGGATGATTTTCATATTTCTTGATAGCCTTTTCTACTGGGTCCTTTATCCCATTTGTTCCTGACAGTAGTGACTGGTCTTCAGAGATTCCTAGACTCCCTGTTATATTTGCGAAATAATGATTAAATATCTCCGCAATTTTTGCATCTTCAGTTATCATTTTTCAGTCTTCAATCAGAGCTCAGAGTCACAGATGAAGTTGTTTGTATCTCATTTGAAAAAACCGGTTTGACAGTCTTCCAAAATTTACGATTATCTGTAAGGTCTCCAAGGTCAAGGTTCCTATAGTAATCAGATTTCGTCCTGCACAGAAGCTTCACGCAAAATTTCTTTGCTTTTTAAAGGCTTTAAGATTCTCTTCCGTTCTACTCTTAATGTATTCATTTATAAATACACCCTAACAGGTTTGTTGTTTGAAAAATGAACACAGAAACAAAAACAAATATGATGTAGGGAAGAGCTCTTCTGAGAGAAAATGGGCGTTTCCAAGAGAAAAATGGGCGTGGCTCTCACAAATTTTTCTGGGGGCTGCGCCCCCAGACCCCCCATCACCGTTCCCGCCTTCGGCGCGAACATGCCCCCCCAATCTCTCAAACCACGCTACGGGCCTGGGAAGGTATCAATGTTTGGCCCACTGAGCGCAGGTGTCACGTCATTGCTAAACTTTCTATCCCATGGCAAAACTTTCTTCCCAACGCAAAACTTTCTACGGTGTCCTACAAGTGTCAAGAAAGATTCTTATATTTGAGAGAGAAAGTTAAGCCTTGAGAAAGTTTGTCTGGGAAAGAAAGTTTTGCCGTTGGAAAGAAGTTTTGCCTTGGAAAGAAAAAAAGATAAAGACAGTTTTGCCTTGACGCAAGAACAAATTCTTTCCGAAAGGCGCCTCTGTATTTAGTGCGTTTTGGCGGGAAAATCTCTGTTTTTGCAGGAAAATATTCTTCTGATAGGAAAGGCATGTTATGGCCTTAGAATGATCATATAACGTAATATCTGAAATATCGTTATGATAAGGCAATGATCATGAAAGGGGGGTCACTGGGGGGGTATGCAATTCCGCATTTCCGCAATTTTTCTGCCATTCCAAAATTCTCTTGTTTCGCTCCCCCTGCAGACTTGTCGCTACAACAGAGACTTATGGACTTACGGTTCTGAAATCGGCAATTTGCCGCAGCCTGGAATAGTATATATAAAAGCCGGACCAGATAAAAGGTGGTTGTTGCTGTTGCTAAGTGACAAAAGACTGTTGATGAGATGTAATATGCCAGCCACTGTCAAGCAGTCAACATTTGCTTTTAAAGACTTTGAACCAAAATGGGGTACCTCTAAATAGAATATTTTTTCTTTTGAGTTCTCAATCAACAGTATTTTGATTCAGTTGAGAAATTTGTCATTTAGGTAGTCATAGTTTTTCGCTCTTAGTGGTATTGTCTTAGTAGTAGGGTATTGTATCATGTAAGTAGTGTAGTCAGTAATATGTTTGTAACTTTTTAATGGAATGTAAAAAAAAAAAAAAGTTGAGAAATTCAGTTGAAAATTCAGTTGAGAAAGATTGCTTGAAAGATCCAAGCACAAATCTATTCCTACAAAAAGCTATCTAATCATGCTGAGCCAATCACATTGTAACCTAAAGATGAAGAGTAATAGACAATTCTGGAAAGCTGGCATTTGGAGGGGGCATTTGATCAAGATGCATTCTGTAATGGAATCAGCAATGATTCTTCAGAAATTTGATCATTAAATCAATGTCTTGGTCAAATGCCCCCACTTCAATGCCAATGCCAGCTTTTCTGGAATTGTCTATTCATTCATATCCACAGTGTGTTGTATGGATAGCAGAAGTCTGTGTGCATTTTTGACTCATTAATTATCTTTGTTATCAAGATTATATAAATCAAGTTGTTTCACACTCTGATGAGAGTCTGACCCTAATGACTAAGTTACATTAAATACAGTGCTTATTGTGTAATGGGTGTGAAAGCATGACACAAAAACATCCAAATCAAGTAAAAATGAAACGCAGCATATGACACATTTTCAAGAATATATGATAACAAAATATAAAGAATACTGCCGCATATAACTACATTAAACTGAGAAAGGTGCAGTGATGTGTTTGTTTGAATCAAATTCTCAGATCAATACTTCTTGACTACCTTTTACTGGATAAACACATATTCCCACAAAAAATTCAGCTTTTCTCCTTAGGAGCTTTCATAAGGATTTGATTCAGGATAGAGAGTTTGATTGCTCCTTTTTAGCCTCTAAAACCTAAATAATCTTACTATAAGGTTCAGCATAATCAATTTATCAACTTGATTTTGCTTTGACAATCCAGAAGGGCAGGGGTGGTTTGAGAGAAATTTGAGCCATCTGCTGCATTTTACCTAGAAAGCCCTTGCAAAGTCATGACAAATTTGACAAAGTTCAGGTTGACTTCCATTTAACTTGAAATTGGGGAGCTGTACTTGGCTTTATTTTGTGCAAGAGAGTGCACACAAAAATTTTATCTGTGGCTATCTAGAATTTTCCTTTAAAACAATAGATCTAACTCTGGAAAAATTGCTGTAAAGCATTAGAACACAAAGATTGAAGTGAGCCATGATCCAGTCAAACAAAATATCCCCTTTTAACATGTCATGACAATCAGCTCCTACTGCTATGACAAAATAGATGAACATGATACCCTGAAAATGGCACCTCCCTGAAAAAATATACAAAGTACCCTCTTCCTCTCCCCAAGAGTATTTGGTAATTTTGACAATGTCCTTCTTGAAAGGAGTTTATTGATAAGCTCTCTGCTTTCTCTACTGATGCATCACATCAGAAATCAACAACTTCAAAATCCTCTGTTGCTTCAGAAAAAAGACAGAGCAAGCAAATAATCCCCAGTCCTGGGAATTTGAAATGAATTGTTTCTTTTGTTGTCTTGTTTGGTTTCATAATCTTCAGCCAGCAGCATATATAGTCAGATTTCTTGCAATGCAATGCAGCCACATAGAAGTTGACAGACTCGCATGATGCTCGCGTCGTAGGGGTGAAGGGCTCATCTTTTCTCTTTGCATTAGATTAGGCCAACCACGATTGGCAGTGGAACTACAGACAGATCCAAAATATTCAACTCAAAAAACTCTCCCAAATTAAAGTCCCTAAAAGTTACTCAAAATATTCTCCACTCAAGGCCAGCATATGAAGAGGAAAATCCACAGCGTCGTGACGAGACAGGTTTTGGTATCTACCCAGTCGTGAGTCGCAGGCAAAACGTAGCGGTGTCAACATCTTGACAGCTCCTTCTTCTCCGTTTCGGGGTCGAAATGTCATTTGACAAACTTCTCCTTCATCATAGCCACGGCGGGCTCACTTCTGCCACTCGAAACAAGGCAGAAGAGGCAGTGAAACTCCCTTCAGCTCATCACTTACGAACAAGGCAAACAACAATTCCTTCCTCTTTGAGAAAACAGGCCTTCAAACGGCTCCCTGGGTGAATTTTGAAGTTATCCTCTGGCCGTCGACAAGCTGTGAAGACGCCATGTTGGTCCGGTAAATGCAGTTATCAAAGCTAATTTGCATGATAGCATCAGTTACAAATTCTGATTGGTCTAAAACCACGAAAACCATCATTGTTTATGAAATACCGTGCTCTGATTGGTAGCAATAAAATTTGCGCTGAGTTACCGTTTTTATGTTTGAAGAATGAAAACATTATGGAGGGGCTTTTCTCCAACCGGAAGGAATACACCTACCTATATACCTATATACCTATAGAGGAAGGAATCAGGAATGTTGTAACAATAGGCATATTATTCTTACAAACAATCCAAACAATCAATAAAGCATTTGAGGCATTTATAAGCATTGTTAATTTACACAATCAAAACAATTTAGAGATATTTGCATCAACAATCGAATTTAGATGAGCTGCCAAACTCTGGCTGTTAATGAATTCATCAGTTGAGCTGCCAACTCATTAAAAGGCAATTTTCCAAAATCTGACTTCTGTGACCTGGCAAAGTTCCCTTACTGTTTGAAATCTTCAACATCGATGACTGTTTTCATGGGGCAAACAACTCATACTAAGCTATCGAAGAACAAGTGTTGCACTGTCAAGGTACCAGCTGGTTTCTGACTAAAGTAAAAATTCGTCAGTAGTATCCTTCACCATTTTTTCCCTACATATGCACGTATTTTTTATAAGAAACTAAGGATTTGGGCTCCTTAACTCCTTAAAATTCTCGAATTTTGAGTACACAGAGTTTCTTACGAGTTTCTTAAATCTTCCATAACAATCTTCATGTTGATTACTATCGGAGCCTTCGGCATGATTTCAAAACAAGGCTTTCTTGAAGCCTTTCCAGTGTCTAGACATTGCAATCAAAACAATCGAGCGAAATAAAATCTCTATCAAATTTTGATGAGTTGCCTATCGATTGCTCCTGATTAAGGCTAATTACTACGTGTGCCTAACAAACTCTCGCTGTTAATGAAATCATCAACAGAGTTGCAAAGTCATTAAAATGCTATTTGCAAAGTTTGACCTGGCAATGTTCCCTTACTGCTTGAAATCTTCATATGGACGACTGTTGTCAAGGAAACCAACCAACCCATGTAATACTATCAAGAAACAGGTGTGGCACTATTGCAGTGGCAAATCTTGTCGGGCAAAAGTAAAGAATTTGTCAGTATCATGTGCTTTTCGTTTCGATACATCCGATGTAATAATTCTGACGCTTATCAAATCCTACATTAAACAGTTGCAATTGCAGATAAATATTCTTTGCTACATGAAGTAAGCTACATGCATGATCTCATTCTTCAAACATGGCTAATGGGAGCCTTTAATTATGTTTGAAGAATGAAAACATTATGGAGGGGTTTTTGCTCAACCGGAAGGAATACACCTATATAGATATATATACCTATAGTGGAAGGAATCAGGAATGTTGTAACAATAGGCATTGTTTATGTACACAATCGAAACAATCAACGTAGAATTTGAGATATTTATGGGGATTGTTAATATATACAATCAAAACAATTCAGAGATATTTGGGCCAACAATCAAATTTAGGTGAGCTGCCAAACTCAGGCTGTTAATGAACTCATCAGTTGAGCTGCCAACTCATTAAAAGGTAATTTTCCAAAATCTGACCTCTGTGACCTGGCAAAGTTCCCTTACTGTTTGAAATCTTCAACATGGACGACTGTTGTCAAGGGGCAAGCAACTCATACTGAGCTATCAAGGGACGAGTGTTGCGCTGACTAGGTAGCAGCTGGTGTCTGGCCAAAGTAAAAATACGTCAGTAGTGTCCTCCACCATTTTCCCCCTACATATGCACGTATTCTTTATAAGAAACTAAGGATTTGGGCTCCTTAACTCCTTAAAATTATCGAATTTTGAGATCACAGAGTTTCTTACGAGTTTCTTAAATGTTCCATAACAATCTTCATGTTGATTACTATCTGTGCCCTCGGGATGATTTCAAAACAAGGCTTTTTGAAGCCTTTCCAGTGTTTAGACATTACTCTAGTAATTTCTGAGCAAAGTGATACTGGACGCAAGTGAAAATAAATTAAGTGTAGGTTAAGGATTTTCTTTGTCAAAATAAGTAGTTTCTTGAGCTATGTTTCATGTTTTAAGAATGAAAACATTCTGGAAGGGGTTTTAGGCAAACCAAAAAGAATATACTTGTATGCAATCAAAGCAATCGAGCGAAATAAAATCTCCATCAAATTTTGATGAGTTGCCAATCGATTTCTCCTGATTAAGGCTAATTACTACGTGTTCCTAACAAACTCTCGCTGTTAATGAAATCATCAGCAGAGTTGCAAAGTCATTAAAATGCTATTTGCAAAGTTTGACCTGGCAATGTTCCCTTACTGCTTGAAATCTTCATATGGACGACTGTTGTCAAGGAAACCAACCAACCCATATAATACTATCAAGAAACAGGTGTGGCACTAATGCAGTGGCAAATCTTGTCTGGCTAAAGTAAAGAATTTGTCAGTATCATGTGCTTTTCGATACATCCGATGTAATAATTCTGACGCTTATCAAATCCTACATTAAACAGTTGCAATTGCAGATAAATATTCTTTACTACATGAAGTAAGCTACATGCATGATCTCATTCTTCAAACATGGCTAATGGGAGCCTTTAATTAGAAGCATAAGGACATAAGTCCCTCAACTGAAGCGATAACAACAACAACAACAAGCGAAAGTTAGAGGGACTTACGTCATGAGTCTAGCCTATTATGAGCAAAGTCTTCCTACTTCATATAAAACACAACATAAACCATTTTCTTTCCATTTTGCACGTGACAGATCAGACTCCAGCATTTTGCAGTCATCATGTGTGATTATTTCGCGCGAAAAATTTTGTTGTTGCTGTTGCCATTGTGGCTGCTGTCTTCAGATCTTTGTGATATGTACACACCACTCTAATTAAGCAGCCTCGTTTTATAAATTTGACAAAATCTCTTCCTATTGTTAATATGAAAATTTCGAGCCAAGATCCGGATTTAGCACCCAAACTTTAGTCTGGTTACATCTTTTTAAACTGCTGACAATTGTGATGTTAATTTTATGACGATGTAAAGTTCAGGGATTTATAAGGGATTTGACCTTGAAAGTCGTTCGGGGTGAAACTTTACACCCTGAGTCATTTTCACGGTCTAATCTTTCATAGATTTTCAAACTTAACAACTCCATAAAATTAGCATTACGTCCGCTTGGTGCTAAATCCATATTTGGCGTCTAAAATTTCATTTGAAAGAATTTTGAATAATTTCCAAAACGAGGCTGTTCATTAAAGTGGCGTCTTTATAGCCTGTGTTCCAGACCACTTGAAAAGAAAAGTAAGTGGTCTGTGTAACTGAGAGCAAATTCGTGTACGGAAATTTTCCGAGTATATGTGACGAATAATTCGCATAATGATCATTTGTTTTGTTATGCGAATAGCTACAGGAAACTCATATCAAAATGCAAAGAATAGGATATTTCAATGCCTGCTAATCCTATTGATTTTTTCGTCTGTAGTGAGTCATAACAACCGGCTCGTATTGTTTCAAACACATAGATTCATAAAGACATTGATTGCCTTTAATTATTTCGCAATTCATTTCATCGCCTGAACATAGATTTGCGCTCAGTTGCACACAGACCACTTACTTTTTCAAGTGGTCTGGAACACAGGCTATGTCTTTAGTGCCTTTAAGTAAATGTTACACAATATTTTAACGGAATGAGCATCAAATCTGCGATTTTTTAGCAACTAATATTGATTTTGCAGAAATATCCGCATTCCGCAAAAGTGGAACAAATATTCGCAATCCGCCGATAATAGGCCCCAGTGAGCCCCATGACAAGTAATGAAAGTTTCTCTTCTGACTATCATCAGAATGGAACGTAAGGTGAGCGTCATGTCAGAGCGTCAGGCAAAAACAGATTCAGTATGCTCCATAATTATGGCTCCATTTCTGTTTTACTTTCCAAACTAAGACTTTTGGAGTAATAGTTAGAGTAAATTTAACAAGGATTGAAACATATGTGTAATTCTTAAAGGGGCAGGGTCAAGCAGTGTAACAAACTTCTTTCGCAACGACGATTTGGTAGTATTTTTGATCGGCCATATCACAGTGATTTCCACTATTTTTCTCAAAAATGAAAGTGTTATTTTGAAGATGGACTCTTGTAATTCGTAGAGAAACAAACGAAACACTCATATGTTGTACGATTGCAGAGATATTGGTGGATTTTTGGAAGTCACTTTTGTGTGGATTCACCCCATCCACAAAAATCTGTACAGAACACGATCGCCACGTGTGGGCAACAATATAGATTTTAAAGATAACAGGTTTGTTTACGGTTACGTGACCCTGCCCCATTGATAGATGCCTATTTGTGACCTTTCGTTTAGCCATTCTTTCATTATTCAGGAAGACAGTCATTGACAAGTCCCAGTGAGCTGGACCCCTTTGCTGCCAGACTAACTCATAACCTGAAACTTTTTCTAGGTTGGAACCCAGGGCAAGGGCAGGGCTTTGAGTCAATGAAGTCACTCACCTCTGTACCCCATGCAACGAATCGTGCAACAAGTGCTTTTAGCTTTGCAGACTTTGTAGAAAAGAGGCGATGCTGCCATTCCTAAGACCTTCTGTAAAAATATGGCCATAACCGAGGTGGCTACTGTAACAAATGAAATTTGAACCAAGCGTATAGAATTTTACAGATAAGCAAATAACTTGTCATTGGTCAGCTAGGAAGTAACCGACAATCTTGTACTTGGTTTACAAATAAGTTTTCAAATCGCCCTTAGGAAGATACGAAACAGTTTATCCTTTACGTTCCTTTCTTATGAACTGTAGTGTGACTGTAGTACTATCTGCTATTCAACAACCTGTAATGAACATAAGTGTGCCATTTTTAGAACCACAAAGGAGAAACAAATACTATACCTAACGATTTTGTCCTATTCATGGAGTGCATGGAATCCTTGCTTGAACCACTACTGCTGAAAGAGAATGCTCTCATGATTGAATTTCGTTTGTTCTGCATTTTGAACAAAGTCTGCTTAACCTCTCACGCGCATTTCTTTCAACTGCTTTCTGCTCTCACACAATTTACAGCATCGTTCGATATTCCCAGGCCGTCTTCTTATTAAACACATATGTAGCAAGAAAAGTGACAGTGGTGCGTTTGTATATCTCATAAGTAATACGATCTATGATCTTGGTCTTTGTTGATGTTCAAATATTTTTGGAATGCCTTGATATGATAGGCTACTGTGACCACAATTTGACCGATAAGTCAACCACGGTGTCACTTTCACTTCAATATGAAACGATCAACTGTCAATGATCTTATCAACTGCAAAGATACTACGGAATGGCGGTATAGTAGCTCCTGCGGAGGGCTTAGCGCCTTCGGCGCCTGGCCGCCTGTGGCGGCTATCACCGATCAAGTGGCGCGCTTCGCGCGCCACTTCCTCAGTGCCGAGCAGCCTAAAATGAATGCATTGAAATTATCCATCCAACAGATGTGACAGAGACTGACAGAAACGATTTTTGATTGTCAAGCGTCTTGAAGATTTGAAGATTGACGTGCACAGAAATTCTTCCGGAATTGTACATATTGGTCACTTCAGTATTTATCCATATGCAAAGAAATCATTGCATTGTTAAACTTCTTCCCAGTGAAGGTTAACTTTTATTTGCCCTTCCACTACGGCTTGTCTATGTTTAACTTAATTTACTAAAGGTTATTCTAATTTGTATCCATACAAATTTAACTTTGGGTTAGATTTCAGATGTTACCCCCCCCCCTCCGGGTAGATACCTTGCACTGACTATTGAGAAATGGAACCCACATTTTTGTACGGGCTGAGTCAGAAAAAAACGTGGAGCGTTTGGCAGACGGTGGCGTCACATTGAGCCATCGTGAACTAAATTTTTCCGTGCAGCTAAGAATCTAACTTAGATCATAAACCACTTCTCATTGACATCCGTCATTTGATGAATTTGCTGAAAGATATTTTTTTAGTAAGACCCTGTATGGGAGTCTTGCAAACTGGAGAAATCTTTGACTAAGCTCCTACAGCCGTTTAGCATTGCCACAGTTGCAGGTACACGTTGTATTGTTAAGGGAAACTGAAAAAGCTAAGCCTGGTTCGCAGGTCGCTTAGGTCGCTTAGATTGCCATAAGAAACAATAGAAAATTTTACTTATTCACTGTCCGTTCACGGGGGGGGGGGGGGTTCTTCCATAGTAAAGGTACCTGGGGATGTGCCGCCCGCAAGGGTATTGTTAGATTAATGATATTAGGGTGGTCGCCCTGTGGCAAATTCAATTATCGCAGTAGTATTCGTTCGCAAAACCTTCATGAGACACTCGCATTCGCAGCTCAGATTCACATTCGCATTCGCATTCGCCGTTAATTGAACTGGACTGGACATTATAATTATACGCATCATCATTTGAAATTAAACATGTTATCATTCGTTGATAAAGAGAGAGTGACATTTAAACCTTAATTCGAGTTCTTTTCTTACGCCCTTAATCCTAAACACGAACCAGGACCACGCGTTCAGATTTGGAACTTATCGCCGTCAAAAAATAAACACAATATACAACAGGTATACTTTTCAAGCTTTCTAGTCTAGCCAAGGGTATACGATTTGCCAATTTTAGTCCACTTAGTCTAGGCAATGGTATGCTTTTTGGCAATTTTAGTCGATTTTGGTCTGGGCAAGGTATGCTTTTTGGCAATTTCGGTCAAAGAAATGTGAAACTTCGGTAATTTCTGTGAAGAAACCCAAATTTTTTCAAATTTTTTGTCCAGAGAATGCAAAAATTTGGCAAGTTTTGTCTAGAAAATGCCATTCATGGCACCATTGATGTAGAAATTAGTCTAGCCAAGGGTATCGTTTTCACAAAAATTGGTCTAGCCAACGGTGCCATTTTGAAACTGTGGACGGCACACCCCTACCCGAAATTTAGCCAAGAACCCTCCCCCCCCCCGTGTGTCCGTTATCCGACTGTTCTCATTTTATGCTATTCTTCGATTTCCTGGTCAATCCTTTACTGTTGTTAGAACCCACAAAATAGAAACTACTACTTTTAAGACACCTCACACTAATTCTTTTGAGAAATGGTACCCTCATATTCATATAAGAAACAAAGGAAATTTGTACAATATTTAATGGGGAAGCGAACAGGTTCCTTTGAAAGAAATGGTTTTCTGCTATACTCTTAATGTTACTTTTCTTATTCACTTTCCGGTATTCCACTGTTCTCTTTTATACGATTCTTCGATTTCCTGGTCAATCCTTTTGTTAGAACCCACAAAATGGAAACTACTACTTTTAAGACACCGCATGCTAATTCTTTTGAGAAATGGTACCCTCATAAGAAACAAAGGAAATCTGTACAATATTTAATGGGAAAGCGAACAGGTTCCTTTGAAAGAATTGGTTTTCTGCGTTACTTTTAACAAGGGTGTTAGGACACGAATGTTTTGATTTATTATTTGTTTACCTTGTTTTGATCCCTGTGTCTTGTTTTGTTGTCTTGTTTTCTGTTTTGTTTCGTTTTCAACTGAGCGTGATTAGGCCAAACCGCTCTCCAAGTTGTTCGAATATAGCTCCCTTGTATTTCTGTGTCTTAGTGCGCCTTCACACAAGATAGGTTTTAAAACCGAAAAGCCACCTATCTTGTGCGAAGGCGCACCAAGACACAGAAATACAAGGGAGCTGTATTCGAACAACTTGGAGAGCGGTTGGGCCTGAGCACGCTCAGTTGAAAACGAAACAAAACAGAAAACAAGACAACAAAACAAGACACAGGGATCAAAACAAGGTAAACAAATAATCAATCAAAACATTCGTGTCCTAACACCCTTGCTTTTAATGCTAATTTTGTTATTTGCTGGCCATTATTCCACCGTTCTCTTTTTTACGATTCTTCGATTTCCTGGTCAATCCTTTGTTGTTGTTAGAGCCCAAAAAATAAAAACTACTACTTTTAAGACACCTCACCCTAATTCTGTTGAGAATTGGTACCCTCACATATTCATATAAATATAAGACACTTGCCTCAAATGGGAAACTTGTATTTAAGAAATTTGATTCATATAGGAAACTTGTACACTATTTCTTAATGGGAAAGTGAACAGTTTGCTTTGAAAGACGTGGTTTGAATTTCGCGGGTTCTTAGTGTGTTCCACATGAAACTCGGATTACTTATAAGCAACACTGAACAAAAGTAAGGCAAACAGCTATGGTTGCATACAAGATTTTGATTTAGGGTATCGACTTTCAGTCACGAAATGCGGAGAACCTGAATGCACTCCGTTGTGTAATTTTTAACGATAGCAACATGGTAAAGGCCCAGTAGAAGCTGTTTGGTTTATATTTTCGAACTGGGATTTCAGCAGCACTCAGAGTAATAATACAGGTAAATTCTTCTTTGTTATCTATAGATTTCAAGTAAACTTAAATCTTTAAAAAAGGTGAAAGTAAACAGTTATGAGTACAGTTTCCTTCGCTGAAAGAGTTGGCAAGCATGCTTTGGGTCAGTCTAGTTTTTCCACCAATGGACGGAAATCCGTTCTGTTTTCACAAGCCTGTTGATAGTTCATCTTACTACAATAACGTTCTCTTGTTCAAAACAATCTATGTTCTCAAGGACTCGAAGAACGAAGTTTTTTGCAAAAAGTTCACTGTTAAGACTCGTAGCGGACGATGCGGTTTCCACAGGGCGAAGGATTTTGTCCACAGGGCTAGCTCTGCAGATACCCAAGCGAAACCGCAAGAAGGCTTTTTCGCTCCAGGCCTCGCTGCCTGGCATTTTTGGGCGAAAAGAAGCAGACTTGTGGAACTTAGGTATTTTCGCGGATTTTTTGACGCGTAAATGCAGGGGCCACACGGACGGGAAGAAGGAGATCTCAGTGACGTATGGATTAGCGTTTTTCGTTTGATCTCACCGCTCACCGCTTAGTTATAGTAGATTTGTAAAACGTATAGTTGATGAATAAAGCTCGTTACAGTTTCCTGTGCAGTGAAGTGGTAAGTGAGCTGAGCTGCCCAGCTTTCAATTAACTCTGCACTGGCCGGATTTATCATAAAAAATTACACACAAAGAAACACAATTTAGACATAAAATGAATCAAACTGGAAAAATTCATCGAACCAAAGAATTATCACCAACCATTTTAAATAACTTCTTCCTTGCCTATTAATGAACATAGCAGAAACAGATGTAACTTTTGTTGTAAAAAGATTACATCACATTCCAAAATTTCACAGCCCATCAGGTATTTTATGATTTTTTCCAAAATATTTGATACCCCTGTAAAACGAGGCCAAAAAATTTGGTACCCCTTCAAAAATTCTTCCATCCCTTTACCCATCTTTAAGCATGACAGCTCCCTAAGGATGTGCTTTTGGCTTTCAATTGCAGAAGTAATGTGGACCAAGTATTCGAGAAAGAAATCTCGTACATCTTTTGATTGATGCAGTAAAAAATGAAAGGCGTACGGAATCTCAGGGACCAGCCGAAGTCATCAAGAAGAAAGAAAAAATTTCTTATTAGACAACTTGGGCAAGTCCAGGAATCTGATAGCATCACTATCATCATCATGATCATCATCATCATCACCATCATCATCATCACCATCACCATCATCATCACCATTATCATCATCACCATCATCATCATCACCATCACCATCATCATCATCATCATCATCATCGTCATCATCATCATCATCATCATCATCATCATCATCATCATCACCATCATCATCATCATCATCATCATCATCACCATCATCATCATCATCATCATCATCATCATCATCATCACCATCATCATCGATTGCCTAATATACACGGTATGGCAGCAAAGGATGAAAAATACAAAATACGGGCAAACTAAACTACACCTATTTATTTCACAGGAAACTGAGGTTCGGGGCTGGAAAGCGGTTTCTTAAATTTTTGAGTCATTTTGCCATAGGAAGCCCATATTACAGACTATTAGAAAAATATTTTGTTCAAGAAATTTGATTATTAGAAAAATATTTTGTTCAAGATTTATTTTCCTTTCTTTCACATCCATTGTGTTGTTCTTCTTACGTCCCCTCCCATGTTGTTATTCGTGAAATAAAAAAATTTGAAAGGAGCACAAGGAAACAAGGGAGCGAAAAGTAAAGCGAAAAGCGAGAAGAAAGAAAAAGTTCTTTTTCTTTCTTCTCGCTTTTCGCTTTACTTTTCGCTCCCTTGTTTCCTTGTGCTCCTTTCAAATTTTTTATTTCACAAATAACAACATGGGAGGGGACGTAAGAAGAACAACACAATGGATGTGAAAGAAAGGAAAATAAATCTTGAACAAAATATTTTTCTAATAATCAAATTTCTTGAACAAAATATTTTTCTAATAATCTGTAATATGGGCTTCCTGTGATTTTGCTATCAAATTTTCTTGCATGTTTCTTATGTACTTAATAAACGTATAATAACAAGAGTTTCTCAGCATTTCAAATTCTAGTGGGGTTGTTTCTTGAATTTCGAAAAATTTAGCCTACCATTTCTTATAATCTTTTTCTTAGAAAAATGCGTGTAACTAACGACAGCAAAGGAAAACGAACAAGCAATTGGAAACCTGAAACATGACATGAAAGGAAATCTTTTTCTGCCAAAATGTAGAGTTCACCTGCTGTTCTGAATAATAAGGGCCCTTTCCTTTTAAATCAACACGAAAGTTTAAGTGGGATAAACGAAGGTGAAACAAGGGTGGGCTTCACCAGGGAGCGCCGAAGGCGCGGGAGGCGAAACGGCCATTCAATTGATTTCCGATGTATGATGCAAAATTCGAAAACGAGGCTGCGATTAATGGCGACCTGCAATTGCAAAGTGTTGGTGTTTGCTGGGAAGAGGAAGTGCTAAATTTTTGCAGCTACTGCTGGTTTTGCAGAGGGAAGCAGCACGATAGTTTGTTGTTCGAGGGTTAAAAGAATGTTAGCTTTGAATAAAGCAGTCGTTTGAGTTATTTTCACCGAAGGAACAGAAGAATTTAATGATTATTCCTGTGTGGCATGCTTTGTTTATCAACGAAATGCCAATTTGGCCTAAGTTTGCGACAGAAATTTGTGAGAGACACGGAGTCTTACAACAAGAAATCAACTGGTTAATAGCAAAACAATTCGTCTCAACAAGAATTGATACAATACTTTTGATGAAATCAATTTTCAGTGAAACAAAGGAGAGAGGAAGCCAAACACGGAACAAATAAATAAAACATTAATTTACTGATTCAAAAAGTTGATTGCCCCCAAGTTCTGGCAACGATTGATTGCCCCCAAGTCCTGGCTCTGTAAAAAGAGGACCTGCTTGAGAGCACTGTTGTGCAGTGGTGTTATCCACAACTGGCATAGATTTCACATTACAGCCCCTAGCACCACTTTGAGCATAATGACAATTGACACGGGTTGCAATGCAGACTTGATTAGGTCTTCTGTACAGTAACTTCAATGATGTCATGTTCACATTGATATAAGCTAGTGAAATATTATGCCTTCTTCGTATAGGGAGAAACTTCCAGTTGAACAATTGTTTGCTGATGAAACAAGCTGAGTGAAATTCCATTAGATATGACAATCTCTGTCATAGAAAGACTTGATATTTGTTTCAATTTGTACTGAAAAAGCTTTTTTGTAGGCAAGTGTTGTCATCATGCTACTGTATCTAACTTTTTGCATGAAATTTTTGAGTAGTCCAATGTGCCAAAGCACTCTAAATTGGAAGGATGATTTCAATCCTACTGAAAGTTTCTGAATTAGTTTTATTTTGGGCAAAAGTTATGGCATAGTCTCTGTGACTGCTGAGATGTGTTACTTGACTTTTGAATGTGTTCTTCTTTATTCCTTTATGTAAATTTTCATTGTTATAATTAGGCCTGTGATTCATAAAATGAAGACAGAAAAATATTTTTTATTCATATTCTTACAAACATTATAGGAGTCAAATTCATTTGACAATCTTCTGTGAGACCACAATTGTATTCATATTTTGTGCTAGTAAAATTTGGAAACTTTGAAAATTGACAGAGGGTTGCAAAAGGACTTTTTGAGTACACAATTTGTCCATCAGATAATTGGTTCCAAGGGCTCTATGCAAGGTACTTTCTCTTTGGTTTCAATTTTTTGTTTTTCTGCTTTTTCAAAAGAGAGGTTAGTGTTGTTGCATTGCCAAGTACCACCAACACCACAACCACGCTGCTTCTCATAGTGAGTGGTAAATTGGTAATAAAACTTCACATACGGAACATTGCTTTTTGAAGATGAGGATGTATAAGCAGATAACAAGAATTCATTCATCAGAATCCCCTCTAACAGATGGGTGCGGTAAAGATGGCATCAACAAATTTTGAACCAAGATCCTTTGAGGTCTTGAAGAAATCAGATGATCAAATCAATAAGAATTCAATGTGATACAAAGCATCATGGTAAAAGATTCCTGACCACCATCTTTAGTGCAATCATCTATTGGTGCATGGTATGGAATTGATACACTTGAAAGATTTGATACACTAAAAAGATTTTTGAACTGATGGTCATTTTTATATGAAACACCTTATATAGAATAAACATCAATAAAAAGCCTTCTCCAAAAATTGAGAAACTATTTGGAAGCAATTAGAAGTCAATTCAAGGTTAAGAAACTCTTTTTGCTTTTAGGTTATGAGATGCAGTTTTTAAACAAAAAGTGCATCACTAAGGTTAAATTAAAAACTAATAAGAAACAAATTGTGGTTTATTGAATGATAAACAAGCCAGATAAAACTTTTTGGTCTAAAATTATGCAATAAGTCATCTGCATGAAATTGTGTTGACTTTGACTTTTGGTGTCTCATAGCTCCCAAG
This sequence comes from Aurelia sp. 3 sensu Dawson et al. (2005), assembly GCA_964020215.1. NCBI lineage: Eukaryota > Metazoa > Cnidaria > Scyphozoa > Semaeostomeae > Ulmaridae > Aurelia > Aurelia sp. 3 sensu Dawson et al. (2005). The sequence continues at coordinate 16,207,523 of OZ026586.1, forward strand.
TGTGTCTACATAGCTTCTTAATTTCAAAAACCTAAAATCTTTGATCTTCCATTAAATCTTCCATGTTGGACAGGGAATTATTTCATGCTAAATGCTCAAATGGTGTCCATGTGGACTTTATCTGTGCTGACAGCTCTTTTAAAACATAGCCAGAATTGTTTGCAATGAAATTGGTCACTTTGCTGTCATCACATTAACACACCTTCTGCAAGAAATATGCAATCCTCAATAGCAAATGGATCCTTCCCCTGCAACAAAATGAAAAGAATTATTTCACACTGTTTTTTACAACATTGACTACACATGACCGCAGGGAAGTGAGAACTTGATCTACCTTTGTACATACTGCAACCAAAATACAAAAACTAACATTTTACTGTATATTGCAAGATATTTAAGTTCTGGGTGGGTGCAATAGTATCAAGATTCTTCAAACTGAAATATACATGAAAAACATGAGGGGCTGTGAAAATTCATATGCAGCCATTATGTGGTACTCCGTTTGAGTTTGTGATAAAAAGGATGAAAACATACAATTATTGTAAAATTGTTATTGCTATGTAAATCAGCCTTCTAAGTCATTATCATTGTTTCAAATTGCTACATTGATTTGAATCACAGGGCAAAAAGTAGGTGTGACTTTTCTTCAGAAAATTGAAGGCCACCATTGCATTAGCGTTAGTGTAATAAATAATATTTTTACCATCATCAGACAGATTAGGGGTTTGCGGAGTGACAGTAAGCAAGAAACTCAATGGGTAACAATGAACTTTGTAGAAAAGGGAAAGGCACCTTAATGTTGTTGTGATCAGTGATTTGGCCTAACATTTCAATAGCAAACCACAAGACCACAAGTTGAGCCTTTCCAAACAAATCACCTTGAAAACAAAAAGTAGCAAATAAAGTCCAAAGATCAGCTTTGTAAACAGACAAGACCTTCACTGAATGGAATCAAACCAAACATTCAACAGGTAATGGTAAATTTTGCAGAAAATGGAAGGCCATTTATCAAGGTCAGGCGAGATTGTCAACAAGAAGATCCAAAGTCAAAACAGCCCAAAATTAATCTGCTTTAAACAGAAAAGTGTAAAAAATAAAATGAAACTTTTAGCTGATACAAACAGATAAGGGTTTCACTGAATGAAATCAAATGAGAAATTCAACGGGTAACTGGCAACCTAGCAGAAAATTGAAAGCCGCCATCGCATTGTCTGTTGTGAGCAACGAGTTGGCCTAATACTTCAACAGGAAAACGCAAGTCCAGAAAGTGAACTACCGCAAACAAATCTGCTTGAAACAGAAAAGTATAAAAAAATGGGCAAGGCTTACTTTTGTCAAACAGAAAACAGTGTCGCTGAATAAAATCAAAACAGAAATTCAACGGGTGATTGTGAATTTTGCAGAAATGGAAGGCCAACACAGTCAACCGCGATTTTGCTTATAGCATAGGCCTGACCTGAAGGTGCAAAATACTCGAAGCAAATTCAAAGCTCTGAAACTACGATATGTAACAAAATGTAACGAAATCCTTTTGCAGACAGCTTACTGTATGATTTTAGCATAAGAATTTATCTGAATTAGCGTTTGGGTTTATTTTGGTACGAAGAAATTGAGATGCCGCCGAGGTGTAGCTGTGATAAACAGTTCTGACGTTTTTGGCCTGCCCAAACAAAACATCTTCAAATGAATAGTTTGGATAGTCGTATAACCTTGCAAGGACCCTCAAAACGTAAATTGACCTTCGAGTAATCGATCAAAATCAGCATAAATTACTCACGTATGTCATGATTGCCAATAAAATGAGTTATCCGAGTACAACTCTGCTGCTTCTTCCTGCTTTTTCCCGCGTGTTTCAAGTCAAATTCTGCCGCTGCCTCGTTTGGATGTGCATCACACATCGGTCTATGCGCTCCACTGGCCGTTTCCCCTCCCGCGCCTTCGGCGCTCCCTGGGCTTCACCGTCAATCAAAGAATGCCGTTGATTTCGTAAGATTAGTAATCCTGGAAACAGAAAACTACGACGAGAAACCTAGACCTTGCTCAGTGAAATGGGACACTTTTCCTTGCGAACCACACAAGAAACGGTTTCTACGGCAGTAGTAAGTGCTAACGGTCAGTCTTCCTTTGTTCCAAATGCACAGATTCATATGGCCTATGGACAGTGAGCCTCGATCCGAAGAGGAGGCGAAGAAGAATCACGAAGACATCCGTTGTGTTGAGTTCCGACTTTACAGAAGCCAAACAGATGCGTGGTAGACTACCTTTAACCAAAGTGCTCCTCCACAATCGTTTGATTTGCTATAGTTATTTCAAATCAAAGTTCTGAGCTGCTGCTGCGATCATTGGAGAGCATATACCGGGTTGGGCCAACCCTAGAAGTCAAAGTGTAAGTCTAAGTGTATGCTTGTCTGGCAAATATTGAAGTCAACTCTTTTCTCTGATTTTGCTTGAAAAAATCAACCCCTTTTACGCGCCTTTCTCTGACAAATGTGGACATGTTGCTCCCTTCTCCAGAATTTATCTAAGAAATATATTAAATGGAGCTTGCCATCCAGTATGTGAAAAATACCTGGGTGAAGCCTAGATAATTCTTTTTCCTTGCCATTCTAATGAAAAAGATTAAATACAGCATTTAGTAAAAGAATTCTAAAGGCAAGAAAATAGATGTGGTAATGCATGTAAAACCCTTAGTGTAAAGAACAAAAACAGTTCCCTTTCCTGCTGATTTCTCTGTCCTGGATCACCGACTCTGCCTAGATTCAGTAGGAATTCAACTCCTTTCTCGGAGATTTCATACATGCACATGGTTACACGGACCTCTAACATACAGGGTCCCGAAGGAGCAGTAGGTATTTTAGGTATTGGGAATTAACCCGCAATTGTGTTTTTTCACGGTTTTCGTATAATAAGGAATAGATAGGCCATTTTTAAAAAACAGGTAAAAGGTTGGGAAATTTCCCAATCAAAATCACTTCCTGTGGCAGCTGGGTATGCGATATTCAACGAACTTTTGTAATTCACGAAATTGGGCTTTGTTGTGCTCCTTTCTTTAAAGAATAAAACATCTTCCATCCAGCTGCAAAAGAATGATAATATTGCATGTCCAAAAGAAGCTACAGTTGATATGCATAGCTTCAACAAAGCCCCCAAAAAGTTGCTTTGCTCAACTTGTGTTCGAACAAACGTCAGACCTTGGTTCGATTGCGAGTGCATGGTGAGTATGAAATTTTTGAAAGTACATAATATGAAGCAAAGTAAAAAATACGTTATGGAAATAGGGTAATTGAAATAATAACTTACACATTGTAGTTACATGCAAACATTTCGAGGTCATAGGAGGAAGTCTCGGAGTTATATCCCAACTTGCGGCATGAAATGATGACAACATCTTGAACGAGAATGCTGAAAATGAAACTCGCTCTGTATTTTTATAACGGTCGAAATACGACGGTTGACATTTCGTTTTCAATTTCTGCATAAATTGTGACGTGTTCAAAAGAGATTTTGCTTAGATAGGCTTTATTTTGAATTTCCAAGGTGCTTACATTCGATAAGCTTGCAAAATCTTTCGATGAATGGTTTTGGGAAAAGAAACTGGTACCTAAAATTGTTTGACGACTGAATTGAAGATTTCAAATCAAAGATTGATTAAATACATCCTGAATACATACATGGTATCCCAAAATAATTGTTCAACGGTAGTGTGGCTACTGTGGAGGAGCTGTAGATTCAATTATCTCAGTTTTTAAACATTTGCATAGGTCAGGCTTCAACTTGGAGTTTGAGACCTTGTATGAGTCAATATGACACATGGTTGCTGATCTATGGTAGAGGATAGGCAAAATATATGGTTGCTACAAAAACAGCACTGCTATTGTTCTCAAGCATTATCAAAATAAAATACGTCTTCAAAGAAAGGTTACTGGAATCGTATTAAAACTTTTTACTACATTGTTGAAAAAGTAGAAAGTGCTCTCTTATGAATGGAAAACATTCCCAACCCTTTAAAAAATTTAGAAAAAATCCTAGTACAACGCTAGAAGCCTTTCTTTCAAACGTTACTTTATTTTGACATTTCTGTAGAACGATATTGAAGTGCTGTGTTTGAAGCAACCATTTATTTTGCCTTTTCTCTGCCATAAATCAGCAACCACTAGTCAGACTGACTCGTACTAGATCTCAAACTTTAAGTTGAAGCCCGATCCATCCAACTGTTTATAAACCGAGATGATTGAATCTACTGCTCCTCCACAGCAGCCACACGAACAGGACACAGTTTTCGGAACACCCTGTCGAACAAAAGATAGGCGCCTATAATCATTTGTCCAATTGTTTTGATAATCTCTCCAGATCATCAAATACAATGGAATACAACACACTATATCTAGATTGCCCAGGTCCCTTGATTTAAATTGCCTTATATCTCTGTCAGTTGTCATTAAGTGTCTTAATAACTATCTAATTCCTATTCGATGCAATAGAAGCTGCCCTGAAGATGCTGTCAGAGATGTTTAACCAAAACCCTGCAACTTCTATGGATAGCCCAACGATCATGTAAAGAATGGCAAGTTTGATTCTGATTTTACAGGTTGAGAAATATTTGCATCAAATCTGCACACAGCGATAAATAGATATTTCAAATACTTAGGCCACAATAGACCTGTAGCTATAGACGACTGCGCTAACGATGGCGGCATGGAACTTTATGCCAAGATGCATGGGTTCTTTAATGGAATTCCCTATTGAATTGTTAAAGAGACGTAAATGGAACTCAATGCATCTTGGTAAAAAATTCCTCGTCGCCATTTAATGCGTAATCGTCTATTCTGAAAAAGAACCTGAATTGAACAATATTTTTGATATATCTTGAAGAATTGTGATAGTACCTCCGATGCCAATCATTCGAAACTCTCCTCGTATAAAATATTTTGAAAAGATCGTTTGAATCCAGGCTCTTTTGTAGAGTAGCTAAAAGGCCTATGGTCTCACGCAAAGTTTTTCATGGCCGCACTCCCTTGTCATGGTAGTCCAAATGAATAAATTTTCTTTGTTTCAATCTCTACTGAAAGCTTTTACATGGAAGCCGAGGTTACTCTCCAGGTATCAGAGTATCGTTATATATAAGCTTTGAAAACTTGTTGTGTAACTGGGAACATGGCTATCGTCTTTGGTGGTTGTATCAAAGGAATGTTGCACAGTATTATGTAAAAAGACAAGCAGGTATAGATGTAAGTGATACCAAGAACATCACAATTTATAACTATTCTTATGTAAATATCGAAAAGTTGAAAATGCTCTACCGAAGAAAAAAGTATATAACTTTGGTTGGTTCTAGCAATGTGAATGTACCTTTAATCAATGGCTAATCACTCTTAAAGTGTTCCACGACGAGCAAAGATACCTTGTTTGTTGTCAGAGTAGTCAGGGGGCGGATCCAAACCGAAGTTGAAGGAGGGGCAACTTGGAGAGGGGGTGCCAAAAACATGGTAAAAAGTGAGCGCGCCGAAGGCGCGCGAAAATTTTTGGGGCTTTATTCGAGAAAATTATCTGGTTTTTCTACTGAATAACCCCTTAGTTTATATGTTTCGCCGCATTCAGAACGAATCACTGAAAAAAAGAGTGCATTCGGGTCAGGATAAGCGATTTCTTTAAAGATAACTTTTTTCCGGACTGATCGTAATGTTTCCCCTGGAAGTCTTGTGCCAGAGGTGCTGAGTAATACCTTGAAATAGTCTGTCTGAAGGTCGAAATAAAAACATACTCGTCGTAGTGTCACTCCTTGTTGTGTAATCTTTATATTGAAATGGTTTACTAGTCATTAAATCGTCATAAGCATCCATGACTTGCAGAAAAAAACTTATGCATACGAGGCTCAAACTCACGCCCGACAACACCAAGCCCGAATTCTGACGTCACTTCCGGCCTCTGTTGCATGAAAGCTGTGGCGCGAAAGCAAAATTTTGTAATAAATGGCGTCAGCAGGCGTCCCAAGTGTCGCAAAGTGAAATATCGAGATATAACGCAATAGCTGTATCTTTGCTCTTTCAACTTCGTTAAGAGTTTTGGACTCAAAGTTCCTTGGTTTATCAAACTTTTCAAAGGCCGTGGACAACTCTGTTTACAGACTTGGAATGCAGCACAGCAGGTGAGCAGACTTTTTCGTAAATTTAACGTTTGTCGTTGGTTTCATAGAAATTTCGTTTAAAATTTTGGATTCCTCGATATTTTCTTGACCTCCTTAGTCACTTTTTACGAACTGTTGACCAAATGAAGTTATATTTTTCTCGTCTTAAACTCGGCCTCGATGTTTCAAGAAAATCAACTTTTCTTGGCCTAAATTTACCCAAATTTTTTCAAAGTGCAATATTTTCTAGACTAATAAGGCAGAAATTCTCAATTTGGAGATATAACGCAATAGCTGTACGCATCTAGTTTCTAAACATAAGATCCTTTTGGATGATTACAAAGTCCGTCCTGAGCTAAACAAGCATAAGAATATCTGATTATTGATTTCTTCATAACCCCAAATGATCGTTGATTCTGTTTTTTGCTACAGTCAGAGAGATGAGTGTTGCTGCTAAAGTCGCCTTCAATGGAAAATCGAGCGCCTAGTATAAGGACAAGAATCGCCTCAAGGTCAAAGGCAATATTTTGGTCTTTATGTCAAACGAGAATGATACGCAAAAGTCAAAAGTCATTACCCCTAGTTTGCTTATAGTTCGTGCACAAAACTATTGGTGCATCTGTGTCAAATGAGATGTCATGTGAGATTTACGATAACGCAAAATTACTTATGCAGAACCGTACAGAACGTTTCAGTTGTTGCTATTCGCGGGCATCTAATTTGAGACAAGCAGTCACGAAGATTCCTCTGTGCAGAATGATATGCATGAAGATGTTTTGGTTCAGTGTGATCACGTCCCTTCCCCCAGTCCATGGCGCCATTGCTTGCTGGGATTCTGCACCTTTCGTCTCAACTTCACCTGCGATGATTGCATCCGTTGCTGTGTAGGAGGGGGGTCCTTCTACCCTTGGTTATGCTGCAAATGCTAGCCTCTGTGCAGGCCGCCGGTTACATCATCCTCTAAAGTTGAGTTATTTGCATAATGAGTACTTTCAATAAGTGGTAATGATTCGTTCGTTCTAGAAAACGATTGTTTTGACATACATAATTAAGCTGCTAATGAAGTCAAGAACGTGCCAATTCTGGGTGAATTTGTTGCTGTGCCATAGACTTATGCCTTTTCGTCCCTTGTTTCCCTGCGTTCTTTGATTTGCTGATATCACTTGGTCAATAGGGACTCATAATATTACGCTTATATTATGGGCCCACTTTTTCAAAATGGCCTAAACAGGTGGGAGCTCTCGTACACTCAACAAAATCGCTTCAAAATCTGGTTTAATGAGCTCGAACATTGAAAAGGAAACTTTTAGTACAAAGAATGATGTTGTGTTGACCTACAAATCGCAAATTGCATACCTTTCAGGCAGTAATCTTCCTCTGTAGAAGCAAAATAGATCCATCGAAGCTGCGAGAACTCCAGGCTTCATCAACCGTTCTTTAAGAGCAACAACAACAGCATTCTGAATAGAGGCCCCTGATTGGTTGAAAACTGAATTCTAGCGATTTGATTGGTGAATACGGAACCACCCTACGCGGGCCTAAAGTGGGCCCAGTTTTTAAGAGTAATGTTATTAGTCCCTCTTGACCAAGGAACGCAGGGAAACAAGGGACGAAAAGGCATCAGTCTAGCTGTGCCAGGGTAAACATCCTAGTAATTTATCCATCTTATGGTGTCAAAATCTGTCTAACATGAAATAAGCCGACGTCAAATGTTGCTATAGGATCGCGGGAAACTTCTGTCTTGTATGCGCTTTATGTGCGCTTTCTTTATTTCAGTGCCAATTAGCAGAGATAAAACGTTAATCAATTGCTTTAACGAGCGTGACGGAAGTGGGTTACTTTCTTTCTTTCTGACTGACATCGAAGCCCCTTCTTAGATTAGATTACAAAGTAGACTTGCTCCAAGTCTTAGACTTGGAGCAAGTCTAATTACAAAGTGGACTTTGTGATAAAAAATGTTTGCGGTTTTTCTGTAGCCTTTGCCAATTTCCTACAGTTTTCAAAGGCAATTTTCGCTCCAGAGCCATGACCGTTTATTCCTCGTTAACTTTACGTGCTTCTTTTCACAAACGTATTTGCCTTTTAGTCGGAAAATAGATGTTGACCCCTACTAGATTTACTACATTCGAAGTTTATTTGAAGTTTATGGAAACGGGGATGTTTTTTAGTACATTTCTAGCCATTTCGGCTCATGGGCAAGAAGAATAATAACAAAACTTTGACTTGCGCGTTCTGAGAACTTTCATTGGGTTCGGCCTAATGTAAACAATCATAAAGCATCATAAATTTTCTCCGTTGCTGATGAACTTCGCACCAATAGGGAAGTTCTGGCTTTGAAATAGGAGGTTACATGTGGAATAACATTTATCAAGACTGTCTTATACAAAAAAACTCATCAGCTTTTATCATGTTGCCTATAAATGCGAAGCCTATTGTCACTAGATTTATATTATTTTCCTTGATCAGTTTCTTTTGCACATGAAATTCCTTGTGAGACTGGATGAGATTTATTATGCAGTACCAGTGGCGGCGTGGCTATGGTTTTCTTGGGGTGGCCAAGTCAATTTTGGCGCCCCCCCCCTATGTAGCGTGTTTCCACAAACACACGCATGCTATATGTGAAACGACTTTTTGTAATTTAACTTAAAAATTTCATGAATACTAATAGACTTGATTGAAATTGGGAGCATAACAATTTACCTTCTTTGTCGTGAAATGTATATTTCGTAATTGCTATTCGGAAAAAGAATAGTACCGCAACAGCATTCGGTAGCTCCTCACTCTGGTACACATTGTTTAATAAGAAACTTGGATCAGGCCAAAGTGCTACGAATTTTTCAATTCAGGATGAAAATTTATACATTTTATCGCTTAATGTTTCTTAATTTGTCTCCTAGCTTTTGGATGCATGAATTGTCAATACAACACTGCTACAGACTTTTTTCTTGGTATTTAAAACATCATACATGAATATAAGCAGGAAAATTAGGAGATCTTGGAGTTTCGCCCCCAGGAGAATCTTTGAGGACACGCCCTCTACTTTTGCTTAGAATGCTTCCAGCAATCCGATGTTAGTGGTAATAAAATAAGATTTCGGCATTTACTACCCATTTTGTAACAGTTTTATTTTACGACTGAGCATCCCCACGAAAATTGAACCACTTTTCTATGAAGTACAATGCAAGGCAAATCTTTGCGCAAATGCATTCTACTTTGTCTGCATCATAAATGACTCTCACAGAACGATTCCGTGATAGTTTGCTTGGGAAAATTTTTTGAAAAGGCAACCTTTACTTTGGCTTAGAACGAGTCTCCCAGTCACGATGTAGTATTTCTGAGCAAGATTCTTACCCTTCCTCTCCCTATCTATACTCAGCTACTTCATTCCCATTTTAAAGAATCTCATGGACCATCTTTGGACGGGCTTGCTTTTGGCGGGCTTGCTTCTGACAATGCGTCGAAGGTGTGGTGATGCAGTTGTGTAATTATCTGACATTGCAACCAGATCAGTCAGGCAGACATGGTTCGATAATTGGTAGAGCCCCACACTGAGCGTCATGACAAGGGGTCGCTGACTCGACTAGCGCTTTGCTTACTACTTCTGTGGTCAAGGCGCTACGCACTGACAACAGCAACTCTATCTTCACCTTCGCCAGAAGTTGGGGTAAATTCCCCTTCCCATCCCATCTCCATCCGCAGCCAAGTCTCTAGAGTACGCCCTGAACCGTCACCTTTGCCATAAATACCTATCTTGTGCGTTATGATAGGGACTTGAGGAAAGCTATTTGCCACCAAAAGATTCTTCAGTTCATAGTGTTGCTGTATCACTTTATCAACTTAACATCCCACGTTTTGAAGTACAGTCATAGCTCAAAGGAACAACGGAAAAAATTGGCTTAAGTAAATTGTATCGCCCTGAACCGCCACCTTTCATCTTACTGCAATTTGTAATCTGGAAGAAAAGTTTACTGTACTGTTGGAAAAGCCATGATCACTTCCCCAATGTATCTTAACATTCATTGCACTTTTGATCTTATCGAGAATTAAAGCTCCCATTCCTGCCCCGTTTCAGCCCTCATATGAACTACCAGCATTATAGCGTCCTAAAAATGCTTCTCTCAACTGTACGAAAGTTGAAGGATGTAAAAAATGTTTTCCTGCAATCAAACGAGACCGTTATCACACACTATGGCAGTTCAGGGGTATTTTTGGCCAATCGAATCGCTTTTGTATAGAAATCCCCAGAAAAGACAGAAATCGACAACTCGAAGCACCTTTCAAACTTTACGTTGAAAGAGGCTGAAAAATGTTGGAGATAAGTTATTTCACAATCGCCAGCATTTTTTGATAGTGAATGAATCAATGCAAAAAATGACGCTGGATAAAATAAATAGAGAAATGAACGAACACTTACTGCTACACTTCCAGTGCATCGGAAAAGTTCTTTTCAGCATAAGAAGAAATGACTGGGACCAAGTTAATACGAGTGCAAGAGGATAATGCGCCAGGGATCTAGTTTCACAGTTTATGTCCATTTACTAGTTCTAGTCTTGACTATTTCTGTAAGTTCAGAAACAGGCCTAAACTCAGAGAAAGCGTTTAGATGGCGGTTCAGAGCGATTGGCACTCTATTTGAAATCAGAATGAAGGCCCTCTTTATTAAGATGTTCTTGCAAAGATGTTAACGACGCTCTTATACTAAAATTTCTTTTCTACAGTCATTGACAGTTCTGCCCACGTAAGATCAGTATTAATGTTCTCAACTAAGTAATATAAACAAGCAATTTTGGCTTTCCCTCTTCTTTACTGGCACTCCCATTGAGGGGGGGCCATGGCCCCCCTGGCCCCCTGCCAGACCGGTCTGTTATCACAACAATCGTGCAAAATATGATACTAGCATGAAACTTGGTAGACTTATGTAATTTGACATGCCGAAAAAGATGCGATGTGGACACAAGCTGAAAAATGCCCCCAAATGCCATTTTTAGACGGGGGTACTCGGTCCTAGTCCTCCACAAGGGCCTCCTTCATAACACGGGAACCGCAAGTAATTAAGAAATGAAACTTTTTGTTTTCTACACATTTCGATATGCTGAAAACGATGAAAAATAGATCAAATCAAAAAATTACCCCAAAGTGCTATTTTTAGACGGGGGTGCTTGGTCCCAGTCCTCTATAGGGACCTCATTCATACAACGGAAACAGTAAGTGATAAAGAAATGAAAATGTTTGATTTCTACACATTCCAAGATGCTGAAAACGATAAAAAACAGATAAAATAAAAAAAATCACCCCTAAGTGCTATTTTAGACGGGGGTACTTGGTCCCAGTCCTCTATAGGGACCTCATTCATACAACGGAAACCGTAAGTGATAAAGAAATGAAAATGTTTGTTTGCTACACATTCCAAGATGCTGAAAACGATAAAAAACAGATCAAATCAAAGAATTACCCGCAAGTGCTATTTTAAGACGGGGGTTCTTGGTCCCAGTCCTCTATAAGGACCTCTTTCATAAAACAGAAACCCTAGGTGACCAAGAAATGAAACTTTTTGTTTTCTACTCATTTCGATATGCTGAAAACGACAAAAGCAGATCCAATAACAAATTTACAGCTAAATGCTATCTTTAGAGGGGTACTTGGTCCCAGTCCTCTATAGGAGCCTCCTTCATGAACAGAATCGTACGTGATAAAGAAATGAAGATTTCTGATTTTTTTCACATTTCGAAATGCAGAGAACGTTAAAAAACAGACCCAATAAAAATGTTACCCCTAAATGCTATTTGTGGACAAGGGCACTTGTTCCCAGTGCTCTTTCGTGGCCATTTCCAACTGATATCGAAGTTGGATTTGTCGCACAACTGTCAACAGAACTTTTGTCGATCGGGAATCTCGTGGGCTTTACTATTTCAAGGCGGTGTCTGGTGCTCAGATGTTAATCTCGATGACCGGGACAGCCCTTACTTATCATGAACTTGGGGCAAATTTTGCAGTATTGAGTCAAGAATTCGATGAAAACGTTTCATTGCAAGCGCAGTGATTGAAAAATAAATCATATACGGTAGGAATGCTCTATCCGTTCTTTCGGTTGAAGAGATTTTGAAGCATCACAAGTTTCTTATTTTTTCCTAAACGAAGGATTGGAACCCTCTTTTGACTTAATTGGTTTTTCAGAACACGACACTATCCAGTCATTGGGTACCATGATTGGGATTCAGTTTCAATCTCATCCATGTAAATGCTACGCCAGGCTTGAAAATTCGTTGCTAGGACCTCAATTCAATGCAAACACCATATCAAAAGGGTGATATCATTTGCAACATAACTTAACATAGCAAAAACTTGACATAATGAGGCATCTTATGTCTCAAGCTATTTCAAGATAATCGCATACTAAAGTACGAAAGGGAGCGCTCAAAAAAGTTTATATAGATTCTGTCGGGTTTAAATAAATCGGTATGAATTGCAAAAAATTTTTTTGCCCGAATGGCGTTTCAAATTTATGTGAACATTCCCTTGACACGTTGGATGGTTTGGTTTTGTAGCGATCTCCTTGTTGCTATGGCCTGTGCGCTAAAAATATTTTAACTCATCCTTCTTGCTCTAGATCAATATATCCTAGAAAAATTTTAAGCAATTTGCTATACTGTTTCTGTTTGCACTCATATTTCATGTAAGTAGTTAATAAAGGAACGCAAGTCTACTCAGTATATCCCAAATATAGACACTGGAAGGTAGAAAGAAGAAATATAGAAATATAGACTACTTCATTTTTTTAATGACTTAAAGTAGTCTGTTGTAACTAGATTAGGTACCTGAAAATCAGCTGAGCAAAGTCTACATATCCTAGAAAAACAGCAACTGGGAATACTTCTTGAACGTACCTGCGAAAGCTCAATTTCAATTCGTCGTCGACAATCTTTACAGAGCTTCGGTAATCTTTGATGGTAGCTGCAGTTTTGTAGCAATCGTGAGAGATCAAATGGAAACCAAATATCACATTGCAAATACCGCCAGCGACCCAAAAAAAATTGAAAAGTTGAATCGTTGATGATCGCTGGAAGAGATCTCAATTTTATTTCAACGATTACCAGCAACCCGTAAGGATCGCCAAAGATTGCCAATGATTGAAAAACTCGAATGGAAAAATAACTAAAATTGCAGAATGACCAATTTTCAGGATTAAACAGGCTGTCATATTTTTTTAAAATCCGAGGGATCGCTAACTTTTGTCAGCAACCCCCTTCAAAGATCCAAAGATGCTAAGGCACTCAAAGGTTGGCCAAGGTCCCGAAAGACTGTTGAGGACCAAACGAAAAACGGACATATTTCGGCGGGCAAGGATCACTTAAGTATGTTCGTAATCTTCAGAAACAATAACTTAGTGTTTCTAGATCACAAAAAGTTGTCAAGGCAGCGAAATGTTCAAATTCAAGACTTGGGTACGACCAAACAATAATGTTTAGGAGTAAATATTGGAATAGACTAGTTTGCTACCTTTTACTGTAAATGAAATTGTGTCGAAACCAATAACTTGCATTCCTTTATGGCTTACAATGCCTATCTTACAAAAGAAAGTTGCAATAGAGGACTGGGACCAAGTACCCAGTGTAGAAATAGCATTTAGAAATAACTTTATGATTGGAACTGTTTTCATCGTTTCCAGCATCTCGGAAAGTGTAGAAATCTAACCTTTTCATTTCTTTATCACTTACAGTTTCCGTTTTATGAAGGAGGTCCCTAAAGATAGCAGTTGGGTGTAATTTTTTGATTTGATCTATTTTTTATCGTTTTCAGCATCGCGGAATGTGTAGAAATCAAAACTTTTCATTTCTTTATCACTTACGGTTTCCGTTTTATGAATGAGCTCCCTATAGAGGACTGGGACCAAGTACCCCCGTCTAAAAATAGCACTTAGGAGTGATTTTTTTATTTGATCTATTTTGCATCGTTTTCAGCATATCGAAATGTGTAGAAAACAAAAGTTTTATTTCTCACTTGCAGTTCCAGTTTTATGAAGGAAGCCCCTATGGAGGACTGGGACCAAGTACCCCCATCTAAAAAGTACACCCATTTAGGGGTAATTTTTTTATTTGATCTATTTTTCATCGTTTTCAGCATATCGAAATGTGTAGAAAACAAAAGTTTTATTTCTCACTTGCAGTTCCAGTTTTATGAAGGAAGCCCCTATGGAGGACTGGGACCAAGTACCCCCATCTAAAAATGGCATTTGGGGGCATTTTTCAGCTTGTGTCCACATCGCATCTTTTTTGGCATGTCAAATTACATAAGCCTACCAAGTTTCATGCTAGTATCATAGTTTGCACGATTGTTACTAATATTTTTGCTGACAGACCGGACTCATTGCAAAGTATAAGAAACTTTTTTCTGTGCTATAATATTTGATACTTATGATTTTGTTCATGTTCATGTGAAGATGGTAACATAGTAGCAATTGAATAATCACAAAATTGACATTTTTAATGCTATCAAATTCTGAGACAGCCTGAATCTTCTTCTGAATTTAATCCGGAAAGGTTGGAAGTTTGGAAACGTTGATGATGCATGAAAATCGACAAGAATAACTACTTGCTAGCCACCAAAATGTTTCTTTGGTCAAAGCTGATTGACATATCTTTCTAGCAATTTCAAAGTTTGATATCCCTTTTCCCCTCCAGACTATGGTCCACCGTCCGAAGGTTTGAGTGCTAGCAGAGTTGAAATTATGGAGAATTTGGAGAAAGCTAAGAAGAAACGAAAATCTCATCGCGGAACTACGACGAAACTTTTGAATAAACTCGATGATACCTTGAAAGAGGAAAATTTTAACGAGCTTCGATTACGGCAAATCCAGACAGATTTAAAGGAAAAGGCGCAATGTTTAAAGGAATTAGATGAACAGATTTTTGATCTGATGATAGAAAATTCGAGCGAAGATGATTGCGACAAAGAAGCAGATGAAGCAAGTGAAGTTAAGGAAAGAATTACATACGGCCTAATTTTACTCGAAGATGCACTGAAAGAAGACGTGCGAAATGGTGGTTCTGTCGCTTCTGGATCTCAACAGGGACTGAATTTACAAGGATCACAGCAGTTATCAAGGAGTGCCTCAAGAGAGAGTTTGAATTCTGTTGCCTCTTCGAATAATTCGGCTCAGATTTGTGGCAGGAAGGTGAAGTTACCAAAATTGGAATTGCGGAAATTTTCTGGAAAAATCGCAGAGTGGCCAGAATTTTGGGACGGGTTTCGGAGTGCGGTACATGACGACGAACAACTGGCGAAAGTTGATAAATTTAAATATCTGCGGAGTTATTTGGAGGAGCCAGCAAGAAGCGTGGTCGCGGGATTTCCCCTGACTGATGCTGATTACGACTCTGCCATCGAAATGCTTAAAGATCGATTTGCGAAGCCAAGTGTTATAAAAAGAGTGCACCTGAATGATCTTGCCTTGCTGCCCCCGGTGTACAACGAGAAAAATGTTCATGGATTGGGATTGCGTAATTTTCATGATCAGATCGAGACACGTTTTCGTGCACTGGAGGCTCTCGGCGTTGACAAGGAAACATACTCGAGCGTCGTCGTGCCAGCCTTGATGTCGAAGATTCCTAGTTCTGTCCGCAATAACATGATTAGATTTGGCGTGAACCACATGGAGTGGAACCTGGACGATCTACTAGCTGCATTGAAGAAGGAATTAGACGTGTTAGAGGGACATTTCCCGATGCTACAGCTCGAGAAAGCAGGATGGAAGAAACCATCTGATCACGAACCAAATCGGCCTAAGCATCAACAAGCAACCGCCTCAGCATTGTTTGCAGGAAAGGACAGCCCAAAGAAGTGCGTTTATTGCCTTGAAAACCACCAACCAGAGAGCTGTGAAAAGTTGAAGGACCCTGGTGAACGTAAGAATGTTCTTATTAAGTTTGCTAGATGTTTTTGTTGCTTAAAAACAGGTCATAGATCATTCAAATGTAGGTCAAAAGTAGACTGTAAGATCTGCAGTAAGGGAAATCACCATTGTTCCATTTGCCCAAGCCTTTCCCAACCTAAGGAAACGCAGCCTAAGCCTAGTGCGCCCGCCCTTGACCCGAATGCCACAGCATGGACAGGGACAACTGGCTCAGAAGGGAGAGTGGCCCTGCAAACAGCCTTAGCAGTGGTGAATGGCAAAAAAGAGAGTAGAATGAGAGTTTTGTTTGACTCAGGCAGCCACAGATCTTTCATCACTGCCAAGGCTGTTAGCAAACTTGATTTGAGGCCTGTGAGGAGAGAAAGGCTAGGAATTAAGGCATTTGGGAGTAGTGAAGCAGAGAGTGCAGAGAGGGAGGTTGTTGAAATTTCCTTAGGCCCCTTGAATGGAAGTAACCATGTTAAAATTGAGGCATTTGTGGTCAATGATATTGCTTCTATTCCAAATATACATGTAGAAGTAGTAAAGGAAACCTTCTTACACTTAACAAATGTTTGGTTTTCTGATGTTTGCAGGAATGATGATTTTTTGGAGATTGATTGCCTTGTCGGTTCTGACTGGTTGTGGTCCTTCCAAGAGGGGGAAACAATACGAGGGGGGCCACAAGAACCTGTCGCAGTAAAAACCAGTTTGGGCTGGGTATTGTCGGGACCTCTTCAAGGTGAGAAAATTCTTTCTTCTTATGATTGCCATGTGAATGTTTGCGTTGATCCGATGTCTGCTCCAAACAAGGTTGAGAAGCAGGAGATTGATTCTAACCTGCATAAATTATGGGACTTGGACAGCATTGGTATACGAGAAGAAGATAAGGTACATGAGAGCGTTCTTGATGATATTGCATTTACAGGGAGCAGGTATTCTGTTGGAATTCCCTGGAAACTCGGTCATAAACCATTGCCCTCCAATTACAATGTTTGTTTACTCAGTGTCAGGGAAACCCCATGCGCGCTTATTATGTTCATGTGTATTTGTATTTAGAAACTTGCTTAGTATAGCAAGAAGGCTCATTCATTTACTTTGCAGGATAAGCGGACACTTTTATGACTCAAGGAATTTTACTTTAGCATTGTTGACAATAGCTTGAGTGCGTAAGAGCCTCAGTATGAAGTAGAGACAAGGAAACTGACTCAGGTTATTGCTAGTTAACAACTTAACAGAACGTCAACTATTATTCCTAGCATACTTAATGGCTTGGTCACCTTGATTTTGATTGGTTTGACTAGTTGTTATTCTTAATCCTGATTGGTTAGTTAAAACTGAAGTTCCTTGTTTGTTGATATAAAGGTTACCGTATGAGTCAAAAGCTTTAGATTTTAGAAAGATTGCGAATTACACGTTGAACGTAAGAGTGCTGTTTTTGAATGATGCAGAAAACGTGAAAATTTTTGTTCTCTTTGAGTGAACTCTGTCCTTTAGAATAGGATTAAACCTGAATCAGCGAGTTAGAGAGTCGAATCTCTATACAGACCAAAGCCATGAGTCAAAATTTTTTGAGTTACCATGATTACTGTTTGGCATTTTTAAAGTCACTCAAGAAGGAAAAGTAACAGGAATCACTGGAAATAACAGACCTTTCATACCTAACTTCTTGCTGCACATTAACGATTGGCATTTGAAGCTGACAGAACAGGAAGGATAATTTCATAAGAATGATTGAATTCCAAATAATGCCATTTCAAATGATATCAAAGAATAAAAGTCAAAGAAAACATGGCAAAGACTTCTCTTTCCAACAGCTGCATCTCATGAAGAATATGCTTTCACTAAAGTTTGTGCCTTCCGGCAAGCAAAGGTTAAATCTGACACCTAGAAAACATTGAATTTTTACCAGTTCTGAGAAAAGCGTGAATCAACATTTTTGGTTATCCCATTAGCGTGCCCATTTTACCTTGTGGATCCTATTGCTATGCTTGTTTATGAGTTTCTGAAAATCATCAAAATAGCAGTCATTGCACTTGTCCATCGGAAGTAATCATTTCAATTCCAATAGACAGCATCCCCTTTGTATCTTGTCTGTCATTTTTGGAGCCAATATTATTCAGAACTGTCTTTCATTTTTGGAGCCACTATTATCCAGAACAAGAGGAAGTTTCCAGAAAAGTTTCAAAAGTTTACAAACTCTCTTCATTGAGCAGTTAACCAATATGTCCAACAAGTGGAACTCACTGTCCAGTACAAATAAGATATTCTTTATCATGTGCTCTCCATCTGTCCATTAAAGACATCTGTTTTCATAAACGAAATTTAGTTCTTGGATCCATAAACATGCAAAATTTCTTCTTTCGAAGATGTGGCCTAAACAAGCGGATGTTCTTCTTCTGTCGTGCTTTCTTTCTGGCAAGTTTGTTGCAAAAACACGAACGCACCTTGAACAAGAAACTCAGATACTGCCCTTCACTAGTGGTAAAATGGATAACTGGTGCTGTTCGTAATTATCTATTGCTTCGTTCAGAATTAAAAACTTTCTTGAAGCAAGCAGCACAAAGACCACGCCGTTTTCAAAACAATTTCTTCGCTTTACTGTATTTTCCAAATGTCATGGCCTTGGAGGCGCTACCAGTGACGTCAAAGACAATGAGTTCGAATGATTGTACCGAAAGACAATGGAAATTCTCTCAAAATAAGACCACCCCTCTCGTCCAAACTGGTGGAGCTTGCCAAGGAGTTTAAATCAAAACAAACTTAGTTTTAAACGTTTCTTAGGCCCCGTTCACACTACTCCGTTTTTGTTAGTATCCGTTTTTGTTGCATCGAAGCTACCGTTCACACTGCTCCGTTTTCGTACAAAAACGGAGAGAAAAACTTCCGTTTTAGTGCGTTCACATTACTCCGTTTTTGTGAAACCCATCGTCGAATAGTGAAGCGTTTTCAAAAACCTCCGTTTTTGAGCGTTCACATTGATCAAATCCGTTTTCGAAAACTTCCGTTTTTGTGGGTATCCACTTTTGATAGCGTTTTCGAAAACCTCTGTTTTTGTGGCGTTTTTGTGCGGATCAGTGTGAACACTTTCACAAAAACGGAGGTTTTTCTCTCCGTTTTTATACAAAAACGGAGTAGTGTGAACGAAGTAGTGAAAATCCACTACATTTTAGAATTGAATTGAAGAGGAAAAGTAACACCTCGTTCCCGTAAGAAACATTCAAACTCGTCAAACATATTCACTTCCGGTCATTTTCCTATACATTTGTATAGGGGCATCAAAACGAGGCAAAACTCCTCGAGAAAGGTGTTGTCGGGCGGGCGTGCAACTGCATGCAGGCCTTTGGGTCAGCGGTTGAATCGAATGAGAGCTGTGCTGTCTTGCGTGGAGTTCGGCGTTCGGTTTCGGTTCGAACATAAAACCGTTGTTCGAATTAGCATTTTGCATTGAATGTGGCCAGTTACAGTCCACAAAAGCGAAGTACGTAAATATTGAAGACAGAAAAAGATGATCTGCAGAAGTAGTGAAACTATCTGAATGGCAAGAAAACGAAAGAACATGCTTTTAGCAATATTTTTTTTAACAGCCTTGATTCATCAACAAGGCCAAGGTTTGTTTCATTTTCTGCACGACTTTATGACATTGGCTCGATTTGCGTGGGCTGGCAACGCTGCGTGGGCCCTGGGTCTTGGGTGGTGGGTAACTTTGCTTGGGTCGTGGGTAAATTTACTTGGGTCGTGTGTCCTTTCAGGGGATATTTGCGTTTTTGCTGGTTGGATTTTTGCCTCTGTTTTTCGTCTGCATACGGTGGGAAAGAACTTTGACCTGACCTTACAAGATTAAGACCAACCGATCTCCCATTTAACAAGAAAGTATACATGCCACCGTATGCAACGAAGAAACAGAGGCAAAAATCCAACTAGCAAAAACGCAAATACATGCGACAATTGATAGGCTCAAGAACAAGGTCAAGGGAAACGAAAACATCAACAAGGCCTTCTTGCCTAAAGTACGACCAAAAACTATGTACACTTCCGTAACGAAAGTATCCGGACAGTCGAAACAAAATGGCGTCGAATTTGACCGTTAGCCCTTCGACCCCCAAACGGTTTAGTCGTTATGCGGCCATTTCAGGGACTGGAAACCAAAGATTTTGCCACCAAAAGTTTGTTTATCGATCACGCACACGCAATCACGGAATAAATTTAGAATTGAAAAAGAAAGCAAAGTAAACGCATTTTGATAGGAAAACATCAAGTTAGCTGTGAGGAAATAAAGCAACTGAAAACCAAGAAGCATCCTAGCTTGAAAATGATACTTCAAATACAGTAGGGTAAACCGGGGTATTTTGGGACAATTTTGTCATTTTTGAGGTATGACTGCTTCGTTGCATATTTAAACAAGACCAATTCAGCTTTTTATAGACATTTGAGTGGTAAATAATTGATATTGAGTAAAAGATTCTCTTAATTCATGTTGTTGCTGATATATTAGCGTGTAAATGATGCTGTCCCAAATTACCCCTATATGGGGTAATTTGGGACAGCACTGAGTTCCACCTGTAAATGATACATATTCAAACCTAATGGCAATTCGGATAAGAAAATAGTGTATCTGCCACAGTTCACTCCAATTTCATCAAAAATTGCCGCTACGGTAAATTAGTCATAACCAAATCAATGCTTCAAAATATCAAAAAAGTACTCAATATCAATGCAAATGTTGAAAAATTTGCTTAAGGTATAAACCCCCTCAAATTTTGTCAAATTTTCGAAAAAAAAGTGAATCTTGTTCGCAATTTATTGAGGATTCTGAAATTGTAAACGTTATTCCTGAATTCTGATCCCTAATTCCACAAATTTCTTTTTTCTGTGTGTCACTCCAGAATTTTTGCATAGCAACCACGGAAAATCTTCTTAGCAACCAAAAAATTCTCCCTTCTGACGGTCGCTTCAAGGCCATTTTTCATTTGTCTCAAGCTGAAACTTATGCAGGTAACTGAGGCATTTTGTTGTTGCTGTTGCACAAGAACACCCATGCTTGTTTGATCGCCATTTTATGTGATTCTGCCAAAAGCCAAGAAGTAAAGGTTTTCTGCTGATCGAAATGGGAAAACCAAAAGCTGCATGCTAGGTACTCAAAGAAGAGAAGCTTTAAAGGAAGTCATTTTGTTGAAATTAACAGTAGAGAGATGCTTGTATTGCAAAAAGCAGCAGGAACCCGACCAGCCGACTTTGAGTCTTACACCAGCTAAGGCCTAAAACCTGAGTATCAATCGAAGCTGCCACCTGATAATTCATCATTGCTCATCCAGAGTACATCAAGAACACTGAAGTAGACTGGTCAAACTCTTAAACAGAAGATAAACCTATCCAAGGCTATATTTCAGTTGGCATGGGTTTCATCAGATATCATTGAGTCTGCTGCCTGTCCCATAGACCAAGTCCAAGTCAAATCTCCAAATATTAAAATATATGGAATTTTGAGCAAAGGGCCTTGCTCCTTTTGTTATTTGAAATTGTCAAGACAGCTTTGAGACATCATTTTATACCTCAGAAAAGGATTTATACAGGATCTGAAGTCAGCAGATAAATGTTTATGCAATGAGATCAAGTGAAAGTGGCTACTTGATTGATAGAAAAGTCCACTACTGCTATTAAAATGCCCAAAGGCTTGGATCGGCCCCCCATAACTATTTGAAAACAATGGTAATGTGTCATAAATATGAATTAAATACACTTAAATTAGATGTGTGAATTGGACAAAATCTTAGGTGGAGACAGTAAATGCTTTTCCACAGTGAAAGAAGTCTCTAGGAATTATTGTGAATCTTGTTAGATCACTTTAAATTTGCTTGTAAACTTTAAAGCTGATTTTCTGGCAATGTGAAATTTGACGTATCTGTAAAATGGGAAAAAGGATATCACAAAATTGGTAGGTCACACTGCCATGAAATTTTCACAACATGTAGAGCTATGTTATAGCTATGATTTGAACCTATAAAATCAAGACTAGACCCAAAAGTCTTCATCAAGGAAAGCTTTCCTTTTATGTGTTCCGTCAAAAATTTGCTTACATTTTTGATGCAATCATCTCTGTTCTGCTAGGAGAGCCCAACATATTTTATTAGGTTCAAATCATAGCTTTATGCTTCATATACAACTTCAGAAAATAGCATGTTGATACCTTACTTGGTTTTGGCATAATCCTTTTTTCCGCAGAACAACTTTTTGGCTTTTGTATTCGATTACTATGGTTGCCATGGCAACAAAAATCAAATTTTGATATTTTTTGGAAGTCATTTCTGATGCTAATCAACATTATTGTAACAGAAATGAAATTACATTAACAGGGAAAAAGTTTTTTCTCTGAGGGGGTTTATACCTTAAAAGAATAAATGATTGCAATGAGTGATATAATTATGCAATTTTAAGCAATGTCCCAAATTACCCCAGGGGTGTCCCAAATTTCCCTTGTCCCAAATTACCCCGGTTTACCCTGAGATAAACAAACTGATACC
Organism: Aurelia sp. 3 sensu Dawson et al. (2005); assembly: GCA_964020215.1. Lineage (NCBI taxonomy): Eukaryota > Metazoa > Cnidaria > Scyphozoa > Semaeostomeae > Ulmaridae > Aurelia > Aurelia sp. 3 sensu Dawson et al. (2005). Next base: position 16,230,057 of record OZ026586.1, read on the forward strand.
AATTTTAAGCCAACCTTTGCTCTTATTTATATTTGTGAGGCTTTGATACAAATTAAATCTTACCTTGGCAACAACGATGTCACAACCCTTCAACCATGCGAGACTCAAATTTATTTTTCTGCTTTGTTTGAAAGAAGAAACAATCACACCCAGAGGCGGATCCAGACGGTTGCAACGGTAGCTGCTGCTACTGTCAGATTGTCAAGTCAGAATTTAAAAATTACGCAAATAGGAAAAAGATAAATCATGGTAAAAAATTTAGATCCGTTAACTATATTCGATCAAAAATTATAAAAAATTGCATGTATTTGCTAGCTTTAGTTTGAGTGAATCGGTAAATTAAGAGATTGTTGGCTTCTCAAAGTTCGTGTCTCTTGTCCTTGAGAAAGCCCACGCAAATACAGTATTCTATTTGGCGACCCATCGCAAAGGCCGAGGCTTCATACAATGCCTCGCTTGTGCTCTCTCTGCTACAGGCTTGCCTCTTACCGTGCCGCCGCCCTTGGCCATGGGGCTACGGTTCTGCTGCTCACCGCATTGCTGGCCAATCAGCATTTGTATCTGAAGGTTGCAGGAAATTGGCGGGAGCTACTGTCACATTCAAAACTGACGGTAGCAAGCCAATCACAAGAGGGCTTGAGGGTTGCAAGCCAATCGCAGGAAGGCTTGACAGTAGCAAGCCAATCAGAACTCGCAGAGCCTAAAGCTACCAAGAATAATAGGAGATCCATTCAACAAGGAAGTGAGTGATGCATGCTGTGCGTCATTCCGAGAACTATTCATTGTCTGAGAACAGAGGGCCACTTTGGCCTTTTATCAAAGATCTTAGAACATCATCTTTTCTTTTATCAACATTCAGAATAGTGACAAAGGTAAGAAATGCTGGCCATTCAAACGTGGAAGATGACAGGAAGAAAGCAAAGGGCCTGAAAAGTTTTCAAATTTCACCCTCAAAGGGAATGAATGTTGCAATAGCGGGGATGGGACATCCAAAGCAGATATAAGGTTTTTTTGCGTAAAGATTTGTTTCATCCAACTCTCTTTTTGACATCTGTTTATAATAGCTTTTTCTTTCAAGAAATTCAAGGAAATTCAATTAGAAATTATTTCTTTTCGCGAAAGGCATCAACCGATACATTTTATGTTTTATCGAGATCATGGGCATGGTAACCAGTGTTGTAAAGTGGGCGTTTCCTAGATAATTTTAGGGCGTGGTCCAAAAATTTCCAAGGGCCCCGCCCCCAGACCCGGCTAATGCTTCGGTCAGATTCTATCCTGGATCCGCTCCTGATCACACCCACCCATGTAGCAGCCTCCAAGACTGGCAATTTGTTAAGCATACTGTCTTGTATTCGGTTGATTTGTTTCCTCACAGCTAACACCATGTTTTGCTTTCAAAACAAGTTTACTTTGCTTTGTTTTTCGATTTTTAATTTCTTCCTTGATTGCGTGATCCATAAACAAAGTTTTGGCGGTAAAATTATTGGTTTCCAATGCAAAATTCGAAAACGAGGCTGCGATTAATGGCGACCTGCAATTGCAAAGTGTTGGTGTTTGCTGGGAAGAGGAAGTGCTAAATTTTTGCAGCTACTGCTGGTTTTGCAGAGGGAAGCAGCACGATAGTTTGTTGTTCGAGGGTTAAAAGAATGTTAGCTTTGAATAAAGCAGTCGTTTGAGTTATTTTCACCGAAGGAACAGAAGAATTTAATGATTATTCCTGTGTGGCATGCTTTGTTTATCAACGAAATGTCAATTTGGCCTAAGTTTGCGACAGAAATTTGTGAGAGACACGGAGTCTTACAACAAGAAATCAACTGGTTAATAGCAAAACAATTCGTCTCAACAAGAATTGATACAATACTTTTGATGAAATCAATTTTCAGTGAAACAAAGGAGAGAGGAAGCCAAACACGGAACAAATAAAACATTAATTTACTGATTCAAAAAGTTGATTGCCCCCAAGTTCTGGCAACGATTGATTGCCCCCAAGTCCTGGCTCTGTAAAAAGAGGACCTGCTTGAGAGCACTGTTGTGCAGTGGTGTTATCCACAACTGGCATAGATTTCACATTACAGCCCCTAGCACCACTTTGAGCATAATGACAATTGACACGGGTTGCAATGCAGACTTGATTAGGTCTTCTGTACAGTAACTTCAATGATGTCATGTTCACATTGATATAAGCTAGTGAAATATTATGCCTTCTTCATATAGGGAGAAACTTCCAGTTGAACAATTGTTTGCTGATGAAACAAGCTGAGTGAAATTCCATTAGATATGACAATCTCTGTCATAGAAAGACTTGATATTTGTTTCAATTTGTACTGAAAAAGCTTTTTTGTAGGCAAGTGTTGTCATCATGCTACTGTATCTAACTTTTTGCATGAAATTTTTGAGTAGTCCAATGTGCCAAAGCACTCTAAATTGGAAGGATGATTTCAATCCTACTGAAAGTTTCTGAATTAGTTTTATTTTGGGCAAAAGTTATGGCATAGTCTCTGTGACTGCTGAGATGTGTTACTTGACTTTTGAATGTGTTCTTCTTTATTCCTTTATGTAAATTTTCATTGTTATAATTAGGCCTGTGATTCATAAAATGAAGACAGAAAAATATTTTTTATTCATATTCTTACAAACATTATAGGAGTCAAATTCATTTGACAATCTTCTGTGAGACCACAATTGTATTCATATTTGTGCTAGTAAAATTTGGAAACTTTGAAAATTGACAGAGGGTTGCAAAAGGACTTTTTGAGTACACAATTTGTCCATTAGATAATTGGTTCCAAGGGCTCTATGCAAGGTACTTTCTCTTTGGTTTCAATTTTTTGTTTTTCTGCTTTTTCAAAAGAGAGGTTAGTGTTGTTGCATTGCCAAGTACCACCAACACCACAGCCACGCTGCTTCTCATAGTGAGTGGTAAATTGGTAATAAAACTTCACATACGGAACATTGCTTTTTGAAGATGAGGATGTATAAGCAGATAACAAGAATTCATTCATCAGAATCCCCTCTAACAGATGGGTGCGGTAAAGATGGCATCAACAAATTTTGAACCAAGATCCTTTGAGGTCTTGAAGAAATCAGATGATCAAATCAATAAGAATTCAATGTGATACAAAGCATCATGGTAAAAGATTCCTGACCACCATCTTTAGTGCAATCATCTATTGGTGCATGGTATGGAATTGATACACTTGAAAGATTTGATACACTAAAAGGATTTTTGAACTGATGGTCATTTTTATATGAAACACCTTATATAGAATAAACATCAATAAAAAGCCTTCTCCAAAAATTGAGAAACTATTTGGAAGCAATTAGAAGTCAATTCAAGGTTAAGAAACTCTTTTTGCTTTTAGGTTATGAGATGCAGTTTTTAAACAAAAAGTGCATCACTAAGGTTAAATTAAAAACTAATAAGAAACAAATTGTGGTTTATTGAATGATAAACAAGCCAGATAAAACTTTTTGGTCTAAAATTATGCAATAAGTCATCTGCATGAAATTGTGTTGACTTTGACTTTTGGTGTCTCATAGCTCCCAAGTGTGTCTACATAGCTTCTTAATTTCAAAAACCTAAAATCTTTGATCTTCCATTAAATCTTCCATGTTGGACAGGGAATTATTTCATGCTAAATGATAAAATGGTGTCCATGTGGACTTTATCTGTGCTGACAGCTCTTTTAAAACATAGCTAGAATTGTTTGCAATGAAATTGGTCACTTTGCTGTCATCACATTAACACACCTTCTGCAAGAAATATGCAATCCTCAATAGCAAATGGATCCTTCCCCTGCAACAAAATGAAGAGAATTATTTCACACTGTTTTTTACAACGTTGACTACACATGACCGCAGGGAAGTGAGAACTTGATCTACCTTTGTACATGCTGCAACCAAAATACAAAAACTAACATTTTACTGTATATTGCAAGATATTTAAGTTCTGGGTGGGTGCAATAGTATCAAGATTCTTCAAACTGAAATATACATGAAAAACATGAGGGGCTGTGAAAATTCATATGCAGCCATTATGTGGTACTCCGTTTGAGTTTGTGATAAAAAGGATGAAAACATACAATTATTGTAAAATTGTTATTGCTATGTAAATCAGCCTTCTAAGTCATTATCATTGTTTCAAATTGCTACATTGATTTGAATCACAGGGCAAAAAGTAGGTGTGACTTTTCTTCAGAAAATTGAAGGCCACCATTGCATTAGCGTTAGTGTAATAAATAATATTTTTACCATCATCAGACAGATTAGGGGTTTGCGGAGTGACAGTAAGCAAGAAACTCAATGGGTAACAATGAACTTTGTAGAAAAGGGAAAGGCACCTTAATGTTGTTGTGATCAGTGATTTGGCCTAACATTTCAATAGCAAACCACAAGACCACAAGTTGAGCCTTTCCAAACAAATCACCTTGAAAACAAAAAGTAGCAAATAAAGTCCAAAGATCAGCTTTGTAAACAGACAAGACCTTCACTGAATGGAATCAAACCAAACATTCAACAGGTAATGGTAAATTTTGCAGAAAATGGAAGGCCATTTATCAAGGTCAGGCGAGATTGTCAACAAGAAGATCCAAAGTCAAAACAGCCCAAAATTAATCTGCTTTAAACAGAAAAGTGTAAAAAATAAAATGAAACTTTTAGCTGATACAAACAGATAAGGGTTTCACTGAATGAAATCAAATGAGAAATTCAACGGGTAACTGGCAACCTAGCAGAAAATTGAAAGCCGCCATCGCATTGTCTGTTGTGAGCAACGAGTTGGCCTAATACTTCAACAGGAAAACGCAAGTCCAGAAAGTGAACTACCGCAAACAAATCTGCTTGAAACAGAAAAGTATAAAAAAATGGGCAAGGCTTACTTTTGTCAAACAGAAAACAGTGTCGCTGAATAAAATCAAAACAGAAATTCAACGGGTGATTGTGAATTTTGCAGAAATGGAAGGCCAACACAGTCAACCGCGATTTTGCTTATAGCATAGGCCTGACCTGAAGGTGCAAAATACTCGAAGCAAATTCAAAGCTCTGAAACTACGATATGTAACAAAATGTAACGAAATCCTTTTGCAGACAGCTTACTGTATGATTTTAGCATAAGAATTTATCTGAATTAGCGTTTGGGTTTATTTTGGTACGAAGAAATTGAGATGCCGCCGAGGTGTAGCTGTGATAAACAGTTCTGACGTTTTTGGCCTGCCCAAACAAAACATCTTCAAATGAATAGTTTGGATAGTCGTATAACCTTGCAAGGACCCTCAAAACGTAAATTGACCTTCGAGTAATCGATCAGAATCAGCATAAATTACTCACTTATGTCATGATTGCCAATAAAATGAGTTATCCGAGTACAACTCTGCTGCTTCTTCCTGCTTTTTCCCGCGTGTTTCAAGTCAAATTCTGCCGCTGCCTCGTTTGGATGTGCATCACACACCGGTCTATGCGCTCCACTGGCCGTTTCCCCTCCCGCGCCTTCGGCGCTCCCTGGTTTCCAGTCCCTGAAATGGCCGCATAACGGCTATACCGTTTGCGGGTCGAAGGGCAAACGGTCAAATTCGACGCCATTTTGTTTCGGCTGTCCGGATACTTTCGTTACGGGAGTGTAAAGTTAAAGTAAGTGTTTTTTTTTTCAACTTGGCAAAAAGTGTCCTTTTATTCAACTAATTTGTAGACACGATTTGAGTGGCAAAGCAAGTACTTGCCATATAAAACCCAAGTTCCATCATATTAAAGAAAGAGTAAATATTCCATGCTTTTTTTCCCGATTTCAAAAGCAGTTTGTGATCGTATGCTATGTAGGTTTGAAGTTAAGAGCCCCAAAGGATGGACACATTCCACTGGTGGTATGATTGAAATATTCCATATGATATAACTTTTCATTCTGTGGCGCTCTTTTAACCCCATTAGTACTGGGCGATTTTTTACTCACTCTCTTTTTCTCCGAAACCACTAGAGATATAACAATAAGACTTACTCCTATTGTTCCTTAGACAATTAGCTATTGAAATGTAACAATAACAATTAATTAGTCACGTGTTTCGTTGCTAGGCAACCAAAAAACAAAGGAAAATTGGCGATTTTTTACCTTCTTAACAGGTAACTCTGCTTTCCGCTCCAGTGAGCAGCGAGTGCCGTTTTGCAAAACCACTCTCCTCAGAAAACAGTTAATTTCTCCAATACTATTCGGTCGATCGAAAATCGGTAAAAGGGGCGTCGTTCTACATAGTCTTGGCAATCGAAAGATATGCAAATCGCAATGGTTCCGTTAAGGCTGGCTTTGTAAATTATTTTTCAAAACTTTTTGTTGATTTCAGAAAAGTGGATGTATCTCCAAATTTACTCGAAAAGTTCTCTGTTTTCTTTCGCTATATCGTTAGCTAGATTGTTGATCTACAATTTTACCAAGTCTGATTGAAAAAGCTAGGCTAGATTTCTCGCAATCGAATTTTATATTTCTGTTTACTTTGTGACTACGAAGGGTAGAAACCTTGGTCAACTGATTAGGACATGAGAAAGAGTTGAACCCTTGTGTAAAAAGTTTAGTTTCAGGTCTCTAGTAATTGTGGACTCTTAAAGAAATTGATATTTTGTGAATGCGCATGGAAGTCTCAAAGGACATGAAACGGAAGGCTGCAGAAAATGGTAACATTCAAGAAATGATACTTTCACAAGCGCTCCAATGATGTCTATTGAGACTTGAATATAGCATTCCCAACAGATCACGTTCATTCTTTGCCAATGGAAACACTTTCAGAGAGTTGCATTCACTCACCTTAGGTTGCATTCACTTGCACAATCTTTTGGAAGCACTTAAACGCTCGTGCAGAAATCCGCCATACTAATCCCTTGCAGTGTTCAGATTGCAAAATGTTAATGTGGGGATTTCTGCACGAGCGTTTACGCGCTTACAAAAGATCGTGCAATGTGAATGCAGCCTAAGGCTGAGTGTTTGAAAGCGTGATTCGTAACATAGTAATCTGTTGACCAAGGTTTTTACCCTTCAGTGTCGAAAAGTAAACAGGAATATAAAATTCGATTGCGACAAATCTAGCCTAGCTTTTTCAATCAGACTTGGCAAAATTGTAGATCAACAATCTAGCTAAGGATATATCGAAAGAAAACCAAAAGTTTTTCGAGTACTTTTGGAGATAAATCCACTTTTCTGAAATCAACAAAAAGTTTTGAAAAACAATTTACAAAGCCAGCCTTAACGGAAACATTGCGATTTGCATATCTTTCGATTGCCAAGACTATGTAGAACAATGCCCTTTTTACCGATTTTCGATCGAACGAATAGTATTGGAGAAATTAACTGTTTTCTGAGGAGAGTGGTTTTGCAAAACGGCAACTCGCTGCTCACTGGAGCGGAAAGCAGAGTTACCTTAACAAGAAAAATTCCATTTAATTTATCTGTAATCCAATGTTCTCTAAATTTGTCTCAAATTGTAAGAAACATGTTGTAGATTTAAAATACATACTTTTTAGATATTTTCAGTTTCCATTTTTAGCACAATTAGCTTCTAATTGGCTTTTTGTAGCCTGTGTTCCAGGCCACTTGAAAAAGTAAGTGGTCTGTGCAACTGAGTGCAAAACTGTGTTCAGACGATAAATTGAATTGCGAAATAATTAAAGGCAATGTCTTTATGAATCTATGTGTTTGAAACAATACGAGCCCGGCGGGTCCACTCCTATGGAAGATTGTAACCATGAGAGTCTACGGAATCTAGGAGAAAGGGTCGGGAATTTGTGAAAAATCTAGGACATAGAAACTAGGAAAAAGGGTCCTTTTTCAGAAATGTTTCCGAGAGTTTTCAAAATTCAAAAAGAGTCAAATATTAACATATGTAGATTTATGACTGTTGACATGACTCTTGGTAAAAATATATTAAAATGCATACAACTGAGCCAAAACCACTCATCTACACGCCCGACAACACCTTTCTCGAGGAGTTTTGCCTCGTTTTGATGCCCCTATGCAAATGTATAGGAAAATGACCGGAAGTGAATATGTTTGACGACTTTGAATGTTTCTTACGGGAACGAGGTGTTACTTTTCCTTTTCGATGCAATTCTAAAATGTAGTGGATTTATCTAAGAAACGTTTAAAACTAAGTTTGTTTTGATTTAAACTCCTTGGCAAGCTCCACCAGTTTGGACGAGAGGGACGGTCTTATTTTGAGAGAATTTCCATTGTCTTTCGGTACAATCATTCGAACTCATTGTTTTTGACGTCACTGGTAGCGCCTCCAAGGCCATGACATTTGGAAAATACAGTAGAGAGTAGAAATTGTTTTGAAAACGGCGTGGTCTTTGTGCTGCTTGCTTCAAGAAACTTTTTAATTCTGAACGAAGCAATAGATCATTACCAACAGCTAGACTGACGACGTGATTCCTTGTATTCGTTCAACATTTATAATCTGATGTTTTAAATTCACTCATACAAAGGACTCACGACCAACCAGATTCTAAACAGGGACTAAAATCTTACGAAAAATCAGAAGAAACTTAGAACATCTTCCATCCTACGAACGTCGAAAGAAAAGTCGAACGTCCCTTCGAACGTCATTTCGAGCGTTGCTTCGCTTCGAGAAATCGAACTTTGAACTAATGAGCCAATCAAACGCTACAAATAGGCACGTGGGTTGACCATATTAAGAAAGTAGCGATCTGATTGGTCGCGCCGTGAACGCGGCGGACTTGGCCTAATTAGTCCCTATTCTGAAGCGTAAGGACATAAGTCCCTCAACTGAAGCGATGACAACAACAACAACGAGCGTAAGTTAGAGGGGCTTATGTAATGTAGTCTAACCAACAGCACCAGTTATCCATTTTACCACTAGTGAAGGGCATTATCTGAGTTTCTTGTTCATGGTGCGTTCGTGTTTTTGCAACAAACTGGCCAGAAAGAAAGCACGACAGAAGAAGAACATCTGCTTGTTTAGGCCACATCTTAGAAAGAAGAAATTTTGCATGTTTATGGATCCAAGAACTAAATTTCGTTTATGACAACAGATGTCTTTAATGGACAGATGGAGAGCACATGATAAAGAATATCTTATTTGTACTGGACAGTGAGTTCCACTTGTTGGACATATTGGTTAACTGCTCAATGAGGAGAGTTTGTAAACATTTGAAACTTTTCTCGAAACTCCTCTCAATAGTGGCTCCAAAAATGACAGACAGTTCTGGATAATATTGGCTCCAAAAATGACAGACAAGATGCAAGGGGCATGCTGTCTATTGGAATTAAAATGATTACTTCCGATGGACAAGTGCAATGACTGCTATTTTGATGATTTTCAGAAACTCATAAACAAACATAGCAATAGGATCCACAAGGTAAAATGGGCACGCTGGAAGTATAATGGGATAACAAAAAATGTTGATTCACACTTTTCTCAGAACTGGTAAAAATTCAATGTTTTCTAGGTGTCAGATTTAACCGTTGCTTGCCTATTTTACCTCCGCTGCAGTGCAACACGATGTATTATCAATTTTCATTTCTGTTGAGTTGGAATGCACAAACTTTAGTGATTTAAGCATATTCTTCATGAGATGCAGCTGTTGGAAAGAGAAGTCTTTGCCATGTTTTCTTTGACTTTTATTCTTTGATATCACTTGAAATGGCATTATTTGGAATTCAATAATTCTTATGAAATTATCCTTCCTGTTCTGGCAGCTTCAAATGCCAATTGTTAATGTGCAGCAAGAAGTTAGGTATGAAAGTCTGTTATTTTTAGTCATTCCTGTTACTTTTCCTTCCTGAGTGACTTTAGAAATGCCTAACAGTAATCATGGTAACTCAAAAAATTTTGACTCATGGCTTTGGTCTGGAGGGGAGAAGGGATATCAAACTTTGAAATTACTAGAAAGATATGTCAATCAGCTTTGACCAAAGAAACATTTTGGTGGCTCGACATGTAATTATTCTTCTCGATTTTCATGCACCATCAACGTTTCCAAACCTCCAACCTTTGCGGATTAAATTCAGAAGAAGATTCAGGCTGTCTCAGAATTTGAAAGCATTAAAAATGTCAATTTTGTGATGATTCAATTGCTACTATGTTACCATCTTCACATCACATGAACAAAATCATAAGTATCAATTATTACAGCACAGAAAAAAGTTTCTTATACTTTGCAATGGTTTCTTCATTCAATGATTAATTTGCAACAGTGATGTTCCATCGCTTTTGCATCGGTCTTCAGGCATTGTAACAAAAGCATTCCTGCCTTCGTTGTTGTCATTTATGCTACATCACGGTCGTGCTTGATAACGATAAACTTGCTCTTTTTGAGAATCCTAAAGTGGAACAAACAGAAATGTCCAGCAAATGTCTGTACTGCATAATAAATCTCATCCAGTCTCACATGGAATTTCATGTGCAAAAGAAACTGATCAAGGAAAATTACATAAATCTAGTGACAGAAAGGCTTCGCATTTATAGGCAACATGATAAAAGCTGATGAGTTTTTTGTAAAAGACAATCTTGATAAATATTATTCCACATGTAACCTCATATTTGAAAGCCAGAACTTCCCTATTGGTGCCAAGTTCATCAGCAACGGAGAAACTTTATGATTGTTTACATTAGGCCGAACCCAATGAAAGTTCTCAGAACGCGCAAGTCAAAGTTTTGTTATTATTCTTCGTGCCTATGAGCCGAAACGGCTAGAAAAGTACTAAAAAACATCCCCGTTTCCATAAACTTCAAATAAACTTCGAATGTAGTAAATTTGGTAGGGGTCAACATCTATTTTCCGACTAAAAGACAAACACGTTTGTGAAATCAGCACGTAAAGTTAAAGGTCAGATAAAGGCAAATACAATTTTTTTATATTTGTAACTTTAAACTATGGGGAATCCGATGGCAATAATATTTTTTATCTTTGGGATGCAAAAGGATGGGTTTGGGGGTTTTGAAAAAGGGCACTTCTTCAAAAAACCGCGTAGTGGTAGAGGCCTGGAACTAGCTAAGTCGTGACGTGGAATGAGTAATGAGAAATTCATCACTTGAGAGGCCCAAGGCGCTGAGAGAAAGCAGTAACGACGAAGATCGCACGCGGCGTGTCAACTTGATCCCACTCTGCAATGGAAGCACACAAAAACATCATTTGGAGAATTATTTGATCTGTGACTAGCAATAACATTAGTTATTGGGTGCAGCGTTTTGGGATCAAACTACAAAAACATCATTTGGAGGATTATTTGATCTGTGAATAGCCGAATGAAACCATAGTAATGATCAAACAGTTGACCATTGTGTTAACTGCAAAGGCTACCAGAAGAACGCACCTTGATCCCCTCAAGGTTAGATTGTTTTTATCAGGATTCATTCTCCTCGTTGGGCTTACAAGCGCCTGTCGTAGGTACATTTGTATGGCTTCACGAATGATCTTTAAATACAAATTATATTGTACGAGGTAGGAAATACACAGGCCACCTAAGAAGTTCGCAAATAGAGTCATCGAAGAAAAGGAAAACTATATTTGCAGAAAGAACGCTCTCTTATCGGTCTATGATAAGAGACTATCACTTGGCCTAGTCATGACATGGCAATTTTCCCGCTGTCTGCATCTGCGATTCGGTGAGTATATCTTTCAATTTTAACTACAATTTCATTTTCCTCACGCCGAAGAAGGTGCTCTGGAAGCTAGCTAAGTCACTTGTAGCAGCCAATGTATGTTCAAAGTCGTTAGGATTGAAATATTTAGTGCAGACCCCCGATGTTTTCATTGTTGCAATTCTTGTACGTGTTCTCTCTCCAAGCCAGTCCACAGCTCACTGCTGCAACACGTCTGTCCGTGCCAAAGTACGGAATAATGTGCATATACTTTCTTCTCTGCACAAGCTGACTAGCCACAACCATAAACTACCCACTTTCTCGGCGTTTTGATTTGAGATAGTTAAAATAAGTAGTCGTTTCGAACTTTCCTGACTTCACTGTCAGTGAGTGCAAACAGACTCGTACATTCCCTCACAGCTTTGCATTGACTCAATCGACTCATTCCACGTCACGCCTCTGCTAGTTCCAGGCTCTTTTGCTTGCGCGTTTTTTTTGAAAAATTTGACTGAAAAAAGGAATTCGAGCGGCAATTTCGATAAGTTCCGGAACTCATATCGAAATTTCGTTTGAAATTTTGAAATCTCCAGGCTGTAAATGGTAGAAATCAATAAAAAAGTATTTTGCCTTTATCTGACCTTTAACGAGGAATAAACAGTCATGGCTCTGGAGCGAAAATTGCCTTTGAAAACTGTAGGAAATTGGCAAAGGCTACAGAAAAACCTCAAACATTTCTAGAAACTAGATGCGTACAGCTATTGCGTTATATCTCCAATTTGAGAATTTCTGCCTTAGTTTAGAAAATATTGCACTTTGAAAAAAATTTGGGTAAATTTAGGCCAAGAAAAGTTGATTTTCTTGAAACATTGAGGCCGAGTTTAAGACGAGAAAAATATAACTTCATTTGGTCAACAGTTCGTAAAAAGCGACTAAGTAGGTCAAGAAAATATCGAGGAATCCAAAATTTTAAACGAAACTTCTATGAAACCAACGACTAACGTTAAATTTACGAAAAAGTCTGCTCACCTGCTGTGCTGCATTCCAAGTTTGTAAACAGAGTTGTCCACGGCCTTTGAAAAGTTTGATAAACCAAGAAACTTTGAGTCCAAAACTCTTAGCGAAGTTGAAAGAGCAAAGATACAGTTATTGCGTTATACAGAGCGTCAGAATGCCTTCGGACGCTCGGACAATGTCCGCAGGAAATTTTGTATTTCTACAAACTCACAGGAAATTCATTATCTGTAACTTACATATTTTTACCTTCGTGGTGAATACCCTGGAAAGTTTTGAAGATTGCGTGCTGATAGCAGTGGCGTAGGGAGCGTAACTGACTAAAGTTACCTTTAGTTAAAAACTAAGGGCCCCCGACCTCTAAAGGCCCCGAAGGGACCCCCAGAAACAAAAATTGCTTTGTCGTTTTACTGTAAAGCTGGTGCTGTTGCTATGATAAAATGACCAAGGGGCCCCGTGCCTGCATGATTTCTCACTCTAAATTAATGGAAAGCGTCACTTTTATTGCAGATTTACGCACTTTTCCGTCAACAGAAGAATTGCCCAGGGAGGGGATGGAACATTTCTCTGTTTTGTCAAAATAGACTGGGTGAGCCAGTAAAATTTTCCCACTTTTGAACATTCACAGCATCAAGAAAATTCATAGCATCATGAAAATTCATAGCTAGGGATATGAATGATTCAAATTCCAGTTAAAAGCTTTTAAAGACTGAAGCATTTTTGTGATTTTTCTCACCTTCTTACCAGAACTAGAAATAAGAGAAAAATCAATTTTGCAAAAATTTGATGGTTGCAAAATGGCTAAAATAGGGCCTAAAACATTTATCAAATCATAAGGATTCTCCTCACACAGAACAATAAGAAATGGGCGTGTCACCTTTCTCGAGAGTTATAAGACATTTATTTTCAAGCAAATACTGAAGATTTCCTCAATCCTATGGCAATAATTTTTGTTTCAATCTTCTTAAACATACATGTATATAAAGGTATAAACCTACAAACAGCAAAGTCTAAGAAGAGTAACAAAAAAAAACAAGAATACATTAAACTAATTAAATACTGTTAAAAGTAACTAAATTTACAAAGGGGGTGCTACAATGAGCTTGTCCGCCCGAATTTTTGACAGGTTTAAAAAATATGAAGTGATTTCTTTCATGATGTACCAAGGATATCTGTCATCCTTGGGAAATGGCATTTTCTTTGTTGTTCTGTGCGATGAGTCCTTTATGATTTGATCGATGTTTTAGGCCCCTTTTCAGTCATTTTGCAAACGTGAAATTCTTATAAACTTGAATTTACCTATACTTCTAGTTCTGCTAAGGCAGGAAGAAAAATCACAAAGATACTTCGATTTTTTGGCTTTTAACTAGAATTTGAATGATTCAAATCTTTGTTCTATGAATTTTCAAAACTGCGAACTTTTTCTGGCTCACCCGGTATAATTGCAAAAGTTCGTCTAAAAATTTTCATCCAGGCTTTTGTTCATCCAGTCTGATTGTTTTTCATTTTGATCGATTCAGTTGTTGTGATGGAGAACTGACAGGAAATTTTATAGCAAAAAGTTTTCGTCCGCAGGAAATAAAGAATTTTCTGACGCTCTGGCGTTATATCTCGATATTTCACTTTGCGACACTTGGGACGCCTGCTGACGCCATTTATTACAAAATTTTGCTTTCGCGCCACAGCTTTCATGCAGCAGAGGCCGGAAGTGACGTCAGAATTCGGGCTTGGTGTTGTCGGGCGTGATGGTGAAACCATGGAATTAGTGAAGACTGGGACTCAATGCAAACAAACAGTGATACCTTACCCCATTTCTGGGGTGGAAACACTTGAAGACAGAAATCGTTGTAAATAAAAAAGACATGAGAAATAATAATAATAATAATAATAATAATAATAATAATAATAATAATAATAATAATAATAATAATAATAATAATAATAATAATAATGATAATAATAATAATAAAAAAAACACTGTTAAAAGCTTCAACGTTTCGATAAAATCTTCATCAGGAATAATTTTTCATGCGAGTAACCGAGTATTTATAGATATTTTACAAGATAAAAAGATCCAAGCTACATGAAAATAAAGGCTTAAAACTGAATTTTGCAAGTGTCAACAAAAGATTACCATGCCCGGTGAGAGTAAAAAAGTAAGCTTAAAGAAAAAGTGCATGTTTTGCTGCACCTCGAGAGAACAAAATTTATATTTTTTAGATCATTGTAAACATGTTTAGTCAATGTCCCCGGAGAGGCTTGAAACTCTGAGAAGGCAAAAAACAACAAGATTCATTGGGAAACCGCGCGGACCTCTCCGATGGCCCTTCTACGATTCGCTCAAGGCTGAATCAAGAATAGCCCACGTAACATAACACGAAATCAAAGGAGATGGCCGCACAGCCACGCCCACCACGATCTTCAGGAAATAAATGCAATAGCAAGATTCAGGCCATCCCGCACGCAAACATGTTCAGCTCAACATCCGCAGCCCGTTCATTAAGTCCCCTTGGTAAAAATGTTCCCAATCGATATTGCCAAAAAAGTTCTTTTCGTCGCAATGAAAATACATTTTCTGCCCCATCAATTATTTTGATAGTAACATCAAATTTTCCGCGATGGTGTGATTCAAAAAAATGACTAAAAAAATTCGCTTGTGGAATCGGTTTCCCCCTGTCCAGCGTCCCTTCATTATGTTTGCGCGCGTACGACCTGAAATATGATTTCTAAACGTTAAACCTCTGCCTAAATTTGGTTTTAGTGCTACCCACATATTTCTTGTGGCAGCATTCGTACTGCAACAAATAAACAAAATTTTCTGAGTTACAGTTGTACTTCCCCGAATAGATGCTAAAAGATCTGTTCTCGCCAGAATTTTGGAAACTGTCCCCCTCCTGGATTAAACCGCAGATCTGACAATTTTTTCTGCCATTGCATTTATAACAGCCCTTAACCGACAGACTCTCATCATCTGAAACGGGTAATTTTGCCCTCACTAGTTGGTCCTTAAGATTTTTGGCCCTACGAAACGATAAAAAAACTTTGTTTTGAAACAACTCTTTGTGTTTTTGATCGACCAAAAGGACATTTGAGCTTTCTCTTAGGACATCATAATAATAATAATAATAATAATAATAATAATAATAATAATAATAATAATAATAATAATAATAATAATAATAATAATAATAATAATAATAATAATTATTATTATTATTATTATTATTATTATTATAATAATAATAATAATAGTAATAATATAAAAACAAACACTGTTGGATTACGTAAACGTTTCGATTAAAATCTTCATCATTTTAATCGAAACGTTTACGTAATCCAACAGTGTTTGTTTTTATATTTTATTTTCTGTTTGGCTTTGAAAGATGGTTTAGTTCGCTTTAATAGTAATAATAATAATAATAATAATAATAATAATAATAATAATAATAATAATAATAATAATAATAATAATAATAATAATAATAATAATAATAATAATAATAATAATAATAATAATAATAATAATAATAATAATAATAATAATAATAATAATAATCAATGTGTCGAATGTGTGGAAAATTTGATGAAACAATAGCACACATAGTAGCAGAGTGCCCAAGTTTAGCACAGAACGAATATAAGAAATGGAGACATGACCAAGCAGCCAGGATGATCCACTGGAAGTTATGTGAAAAATGGGGCTTTGAGAGGGGTGAGATGTGGTACACCCACAATGCAGAGAAGGTATTAGAGTCGGATGTCTGTAAGATTCTGTGGGACTTCTCCATTCAAACGGATAAGAAACTGAATCACAACAAACCAGAAATAACTGTGATGGATAAAGTAAATAAAACATGTCTCATCATTGATCCATCATGCCCCTTTGACTCTCGTATAGTAGTGAAAGAAGAAGAGAAATTATCGAACTATGACAAACTCAAATACGAACTTGCAAGAATTTGGAGCATGAAGAAGGTAACCATCGTACCCATAGTAATTGGAGCTTTAGGAACAGTGACAGAAAGGATCGATTCCTGGATAGAACAGATTGGCATAGACTGTCCAGTTGCACTGCTGCAGAAAGGATGCCTCCTTGGATCAGCTAGGATCATAATTAAAGTAATGAATAGCTAAGGATAAGAAGAAGAAGACTATATATGATAGCCATGGCTGCAGGCAGTAGCCCGCTATGCATATAACATCCACCAGGAACAAGAACATACCTGAGAACAAACACAATAATAATAATAATAATAATAATAATAATAATAATAATAATAATAATAATAATAATAATAAGAAGAAGAAGAAGAAGAAGAAAAAGAAGAAGAAGAAGCAGAGGGACCAAGGACCAACTGCTCATAGATAAAACAGTGCTGAATGACTGTAGAAAGAGACATACCAATCTGGGAATGGCGTGGATCGATTATAAGAAAGCCTATGATATGGTCCCCCATTCCTGGATTCTTGAAAGTCTGGAACTGGCAAATGTGGCGGATAATGTTATTAATTTGATCACGAGATCAATGAGGAATTGGAATGTGGATTTGACATCATTTGGTGAATTCTTGGGAAAGGTTTACATCAGGAGAGGGATTTTCCAACGAGACAGTCTTTCACCTCTTTTATTTGTGATCAGTATGATCCCCCTCACAGAGATATTAAGGAATGTCCAAACGGGTTACACTCTGAAGTGTGGACTAAAGCTAAATCACTTGCTATTCATGGATGATCTTAAGATCTATGGGAAGAGTGAACGTGAAATCAATGGATTGGTCTCTACGGTAGAAATATTTTCAAACAACATAGGCATGGAATTTGGGGCCAAGAAGTGTGGCACACTTATTTTAAAGCGAGGAATGGTGGTGAAAACAGAAGGTTTAGAATTGCCTAGTGGTGACAAAATTAAGGAAGTTGAAGATGGAGGCTACAAATACCTTGGAATTACAGAGTTTGATAAAATCAAGGATAGTGAGATGAAAGAATGTTTCAGGAAAGAATACGTACGTAGAACAAAAGCTATCATGAAAAGTAGACTACATGGAAGGAATAAAATCATGGCAATGAACACATGGGCAGTGTCCTTAATGAGATACGGGGCAGGTATCATTAAGTGGAATGTTGCCGAGCTTGATGAGATGGACCGAAAGACTCGGAAAATTATGACTATGAATAAGGAGTTTCACTCCAAGAGTGACGTTGATCGGTTATACGTAACGCGAAGTAAAGGTGGTAGGGGGCTGATAGGTTGCAAGAGCTGTGTTGTCACGGAAGAAAATAGCCTTGGTTGGTATGTAAGAAACCATGATGAACCATTGCTCATTGCAGTTAAGGATAGCAACACGATACCACTTTGCCAAGAGTCAATGAAACCAAACGAGTTTAAAAAACTTAAACATAAAGAAAGGATTAACACCTGGAAAGACAAGGCGATGCATGGTCAATACCTCAGAGAAATGGAGGGCAAAGACAAGGCTAACACCTGGCGATGGCTACAGAAAAGTGACTTGAAGGGCCCTACTGAAGCATTGATTTTCAGTGCACAAGAGCAAGCTCTCCGAACAAATTACACCAAATTCAAAATCGATAAAACCATCGACTCCCCATTTTGCAGAATGTGTGGCAATAAAAATGAAACAGCTTCACATATTATAAGTGAATGCAGCATGTTGGCGCAGAGGGAATACAAACGGAGGCATGATAATGTTGCCAAAAATGTGCATTGGCGCATCTGTGAAAAATATGAACTGGACAGAGCCAACAAATGGTATGAGCACAAGCCAGATGGGGCCATTGAGAATGCCAACTATAAGATTTTGTGGGATGTCATGATTCAGTGTGACAAAGAGATTGAGGCCCGCCGACCGGACATTGTTGTAGTAGACAAGCAAAGAAGAGAAGTTAAAATCATAGATGTTGCGATACCTGGAGATGTTAGAGTATGTGAGAAGGAGCTAGGAAAGATCGATAAGTACAAACCATTAAAGGATGAGATTGCACGTTTGTGGGAAATGCAGAAAGTGACTATAATTCCGATTGTAGTCGGAGCGCTGGGAGCAATCACAAATCGGTTTGGGAAATTTATGCAGGAGATTGGGATAGACATTCGAATTGAGCATGTGCAGAAAACAGCTCTACTTGGGACAGCAAGATTATTAAGATTGGTACTTGGTTCCTAAAAGTCTGGTTCAGTGACCTGTGAGTTCCTTGGCAGCTGGTTGATGCCCGCATTCACAGTGACTATTCCAAAACAAAGACAGCCAAATGCTTTGTGTTGAGAATCAACAATAATAATAATAATAATAATAATAATAATAATAATAATAATAATAATAATAATAATAATAATAATAATAATAATAATAATAATAATAATAATAATAATAATAATAATAATGATAATAATAATAATAATAATAAGAAACACAACTGTTAAAACTCTGTACGTTTCGATTAAAAATCTTCGTCAGCAATACTTTTCTAATTGGACAACCGAGGATTTATACTCCGTGGTAAACAACTTCAATACAGTTAAAAATAAACTAAAATTACATTTCATTGCAAAGAACCCTATTCTTAGTAAACATGACTGACCCCAACTTAAATTTGGGGTCAGTCATGTTTACTAAGAATAGGGTTCTTTGTTACGAAATGGAATTTTAGTTTATTTTTAACTGTATTGAAGTTGTTTACCACGGAGTATAAATCCTCGGTTGTCCAATTAGAAAAGTATTGCTGACGAAGATTTTTAATCGAAACGTACAGAGTTTTAACAGTTGTGTTTCTTTTTATTTTCTTTTTCTGTTAATTTTTGATGATGGTTTTGTTTCTTATAATAATAATAATAATAATAATAATAATAATAATAATAATAATAATAATAATAATAATAATAATAATAATAATAATAATAATAATAATAATAATAATAATAATAATAATAATAATAATAATAATAACAATAATAATAATAATAATAATAATAATAATAATAATAATAATAATAATAATAATAATAATAATAATAATACCAAAAGAGACTGTTTGAACGACTTGAAAACAAGGAAAGATCAGATGAAGTAAGACCTGAGGCACAAGAAAGCAAAAAGTTTTGGAGTGATATCTGGGACAATGCAGCTTCTCACAATGAGCAAGCAAAGTGGCTGAAAGATATAGAAACGGATTTAATCAATGTGAAAAGACAGCATGAAATAATCATCAACCTGTCAATGGTCAGAAGGCAATTAAAGAAGATGCCAAATTGGAAGTCACCAGGACTGGACGGATTACAAGGATACTGGGTAAAGAATTTTACATCCTGTCATGAGAGGCTAGCTTTGCAGCTACAGAATTGTATGAGCAGTGCACAAATACCTGACTGGATGACAACAGGAAAAACAACTTTGATAATGAAAGACAAAGACAAGGGCGGTCAAGTAACTAACTTCAGACCAATAACGTGCCTTCCTCTGGTTTGGAAGTTGTTAACAGGAATAATTGCAGAGGAGTTGTATGGCCACTTGGAAAAAGAAGGTTTGTTACCTGATGAACAGAAAGGAGGAAGAAGAAAATCAAGGGGGACTAAAGACCAGCTATTGATGGACAAGATGATAATAAGGAATTGTAAACGAAGGCTAACAGGACTAGGTATGGCATGGGTCGACTATAAGAAAGCGTACGACATGGTACCTCATTCTTGGATAAGAAAGTGCATGCTAATGTTTGGGGTGGCGGGAAATGTAACTAGAGTTTTAGGTAAGAGTATGGATAAGTGGTGTACAGAATTAACATCATGTGGCAGACCACTGGGAAAGGTGAAAATAAGGAGAGGAATATTCCAGGGTGACAGTTTGTCACCACTCCTTTTTGTGATGGCTTTAATTCCCTTGACGTTAGTTCTAAGGAAGGTGAAAGCAGGATATGATCTGGCAGTGCGTAGGGGAGTTGTGAATCATCTATTGTTTATGGATGATCTGAAACTCTATGGAAAGAGTGAGAAACAAGTAGATACGCTTCTCAACACTGTGCGTGTTTTCAGTCAGGATATAGGGATGCAGTTTGGCGTCAACAAATGTGCAGTTCTTGTCTTGAAACGGGGGAGAGTGGTACGATGTGAAGGAGTAGAGATGCCCAACAACCAAGTCATTAAAAGTTTGGGTGAAGGAGAGGGGTACAAGTATCTTGGGATGTTAGAGGCAGATGGAGTGAAGCATATGGAGATGAAGGAAAATGTTTCAAAGGAGTACTATAGAAGGGTGAGAAAGATATTGAAATCGAAGTTGAATGGGGGTAATGTTATCAATGCAATAAACACACGTGCTGTTGCAATAATAAGATATGGAGCTGGCATAATCAAATGGACGAAAGAGGAATTGAGAAAAGTCGACCGAAAAACAAGAAAGCTGATGAATATGCATCGAGCGCTTCATCCTCAAGCTGATGTGGATAGGTTGTACATCAAAAGAGCAGAGGGGGGAAGGGGTATGATAAGTGTTGAAGACTGTGTTGAAATCGAAACAAACAGTTTGCACCAATACGTAGTTGAAAGTAAAGAGAAGTTGCTCAAGGCTGTGAAAGATGAAGGGATCCTTGGTGAAGGCATGTCTAAGGAAGATGTTGCAGAGAAACGAAGAAATCAATATAAAGAAAAGCCATTGCATGGGCAATATGTGAGAAGTACAGAAGAGATAAGAGATCACAAGAGCTGGAATTGGTTGAAAAGAGGAACATTGAAGAAAGAGACCGAAGGAACACTGATGGCAGCCCAAGACCAAGCCTTGAGGACAAATGCAATAAAGAGCAGAATTGACAAACAAGATATATCACCCATGTGCAGGCTTTGTGGAGAAAGAGAAGAGACCATCAGCCATATTGTTGCAGAGTGCACGAAACTCGCACAGAAGCAATATCGCCACTGGCGCCATGATAGGGTCGCATTGGTCATACACTGGACATTATGCAAAAGATTTGGATTCCCCCATAGCGATCAGTGGTATGAACATGTCCCAGAAAGAGTATTGGAAAATGAAAATGTAAAGCTACTGTGGGACTTTTCTATACAGACGGACCACCACCTTGAACACAATAAACCTGATATATTAATACATGAGAAAACAAGCAGGGGATGCTATATCATAGATGTTGCATGCCCATTTGATACAAGGGTAAAGACGAAAGAGCTTGAGAAGGTTGAACGCTATCAGGACTTAAAAAGAGAAATTAGTAGGATCTGGGAATGCAGAAATGTATGTGTTGTTCCAATCGTAATAGGGGCGTTGGGTACATTAAGCAAGAACTTTAGCTCGTGGGCAGAAAAGATAGAAGTAGAAGAGAAGATTGATGTGATGCAGAAAGCTTGTGTGTTAGGAACGGCAAAGATAATCAGGAACGTTCTAGATATCTAAGGTCAAGGGTATTGACTTGATATCTAGCTGAACAACAAACCACCAATGATGTTGGCATGGTGTGGAAAAAACAATGATAAAAATAATAATAATAATAATAATAATAATAATAATAATAATAATAATAATAATAATAATAATAATAATAATAATAATAATAATAATAATAATAATAATAATAACAGATGAAGAGAAAGGAATATTGAATAGAATAAAAGAAATAGTGTCACAAGGAGACAACAAAGATATAACTTCATTTAAGAAGGTTGAACGATGGCAGCTGAATGCTATTACACAAAAAGTGAATAAAGTCATTGAACACATTGAAACTAGAAACATCACCGAAACTAACAATCTGATGAGGGCGATTAGCACGTTTGTTGCCGAAAAGCTAGGACTGAAAAAGGGGCGAAGGGAAAATCAACAGAACGAGCCATGGTGGAAAAGAAGGATTGAACGAGATATCAATGAAATTCGAAAACATATCAGCATAATGGATCGAGAAAGAAAAGGTGAGCTGAGATCAAGAAGGAAGTACCTAGAAATTGAGAAAAAGTACCAGGTTGACAGCAGGAAGGGACTTCTTGTGGTGATAGAGGAGCTGAAACAACGATTGACAGCTAAGGCAGCAAAAATAAAACGGTATGAACAGAGAATACAGCAGTATAAGCAAAACCGTTTATTTAGTAGAGATCAAAAGAGATTTTACCAGGAGCTCGACGGAAGTATTACTTATGATAGGACAGTGCCAGATGCGGAGGAATGTTTAAGATTCTGGAGTAGTATTTGGGATAATGGTGACCAACATCACAATAATGAAGCCGAATGGTTAAGAGATCTGAAAGAAGAAAAGCATAAAGCTGGTCTTAACCCTTTATACTATTTCACATGGGGTATTTTTTCGATATTTTGGCATGGGGGGCGTTTTTCGCCCCCCCCCTCTTTTTCTCTGAAACTACAAAAGATATAACAATGAAACTTTCCTCCATTGTTCTTTGGACAATAAGCTTTCCAAACATAACAATGGTAATTGATTATTCACGTGATTTGTTGCTAGGCAACCAAAAAACAAAGGAAAACTGGCCAATTTATAGCTGCCTCGCAAGAAAAATTCTATTTAATTGAATACTCAACGGATTTTAATGAGAGTAGTCTTAAATGATAGGAAATACATTGTACAATTAAAATATGTACTTTGAAGCAATTTGAAGTGTCTAATTATAGACCAATTAGCGCTTAATTAGCTCTTTGTTCCTTTCTACTTACTGTCACTGCAGTTTTCCGTAGTTTTCTTGCTATTTCTGACATAGATCGACTTAATATGCATGAAACAAACAAGATTAAGCTAAATTGCAACAAAAATCTAAATTAATACATTAATTTATTCGAAAAATGACGTCATAAATATAAATGACGTCATAGATATTAAATTTTGCTGATGTCAGCAAATTAGCAAAAATTATATGTCAAATGAAAGCTCTCATCAAGAGCAATCGAATGATACATGTTGCAAGTAATTCGGAGGAGAAACAAGAAACTTATGGATGTTCAAAGCCGTTTTTTGTCAACTACTCTCCAAATATGGTGCTATTGTGGTCACGTGATCAAATCTAGAACAATGAGACATTTAAATTTTGTTTGCCAAAGTCACAAAGTTTGGTCATCATATCTTGCGTCGTTTCGGCGCAGTGTAGAAAAGTTTGGTTGGGGGGGCGAAAAACGCCCCCCCCCCATGTGAAATAGGGTTAAGCAAGAGAATGTGGGCATAACAGCAGAGCAAGTGACGAAGCAGTGTCGAAAAATGCCAAACTGGAAGGCACCTGGCCCTGCCGGGGTCCAGGGGTTTTGGTTAAAGAAGATAACATCATGTCATGAAAGAATAGCAATACAGTTAAATAGTCTGCTTAAGAAAGAAGCTACACTGCCACTATGGATGACACTTGGTAAGACTATATTGTGCCAGAAAGACCCAGCTAAAGAAAATGAAGCTAACAATTTCCGACCAATATCCTGCCTCCCACTTATGTGGAAGTTAATGACAAGTATTTTGGCTGATAGCATGTATGCATACCTAGACGAAAATAGCTTGCTACCGTCTGAACAAAAAGGATGCAAAAAGAGATCGAGGGGCACAAAAGATCAGCTGTTGATAGACCAACTGGTTTTAAGAGACTGTAAGAGGAGGCACACAAATTTAGCCATGGCCTGGGTTGACTACCGTAAGGCGTATGATATGGTTCCCCATTCATGGATTGTTGAATGTATGGAAATTTTTGGTATTGCAGAAAACGTCAAAGCATTTTTAACGGGCAGCATGAGTAATTGGAAGACCAAACTAACGTCATCTGGGGAATATTTAGGAACAATGAACGTTAAAAGAGGGATTTTTCAGGGGGATAGCCTCTCTCCTGTTCTGTTTGTTCTTTGCATGATCCCATTGTCCTCGATACTGAGGAAAGTTACAGCTGGTTATGAATTCAAAGGAAAAAGAGCTAAAATCAATCATTTATTGGTCATGGATGATCTAAAGCTATTTGGCAAAACGCAAGATCAAATCGATTCATTGATAAAAACGGTACATTTGTTTAGTAGTGATATTGGTATGGTATTTGGCATAGATAAATGTGGTGTTGTGATAATGAAAAGAGGGAAGCTGGTAGAATGCAATGGAGTTGAATTGCCGAATGGAGAAGTTACCAGACAAGTGGAGAAAGATGGATATAAATATCTTGGGGTGCTTGAGCTAGATCAAATAATGGAGAGTGATATGAAAGAACGCTTTAGTAAAGAATATTCCAGAAGATTTAAACTAGCTTTGAAGTCAAGGCTCAATGACAAGAATAAGATCCTAGCTGCGAATACGTGGGCTGTTTCACTTCTTAGTTATAGTGGAGGAATCATAAAGTGGACTAAAGATGAACTGAAGCGAATGGATAGGAAAACACGAAAACTTATGACTATTCACGGAGCTTTGCACCCTAAAAGCGATGTGGACAGGATCTATGTTCCACGTGGAAAAGGCGGCAGAGGACTGCTCGGTTGTGAAGGGTGCATCCGAGCTGAAGAAAATAGCCTTGGATGGTATATTAACCATAGCCCTGAGCAGCTACTTCAACTGACGAAAGATTCGAAAGTTATCGAGACAGAATCCTGCATAGAGCCAGATGAATTTAAGAAGGCGGCTATAGATGAGTTAAG
This sequence comes from Aurelia sp. 3 sensu Dawson et al. (2005), assembly GCA_964020215.1. Taxonomy (NCBI): domain Eukaryota; kingdom Metazoa; phylum Cnidaria; class Scyphozoa; order Semaeostomeae; family Ulmaridae; genus Aurelia; species Aurelia sp. 3 sensu Dawson et al. (2005). The sequence continues at coordinate 16,255,246 of OZ026586.1, forward strand.
AAATGCGTGGAGAGAGAAGAAAATGTATGGGCAATTTGTTAGAGAAATCACTGATGATGTAGATGAGACTAAATCTTGGAATTGGGTAAGGCAGTCAGATCTTAAACCTGGGACAGTGTCATTGATTTTTTCCGCTCAAGAACAAGCATTAAGAACTAACTATTCGAAATTCCACATTGATAAAACATCTGAATCACCGCTTTGCAGATTGTGTGGGGCCAAAGGTGAAAGCATTTCTCACCTCGTTAGCGAATGCAGTAATCTTGCTCAGAAACAATACAAGGCAAGGCATGACAGTGTAGCGCAAATTATCCATTGGGAACTATGTGGTATGTACGAATTCGGAAGAGAAAAGAAATGGTATGAGCATGAGCCACAAAGTGTGTTAGAGAATGAAGAAGCCAAGATACTATGGGACTTTACCATTCAATGTGACCACTTAATTCAAAGCCGAAGACCTGATATTGTAGTTGTTGAGAAGAAAAAAAAGGAATGCAAGATCATCAACATAGCTGTTCCGAATGATGTGAGAGTAGGGAATAAAGAAAAAGAAAAGGTAGAAAAATACCAAGACCTCAGGCGAGAGATTGCAACCCTTTGGGGAATGAAGAAAACTGAAGTCATCCCGATTGTTGTTGGTGCACTGGGTATGATTTCAAAAAAATTAGACGTGTGGATAAAGAAAATCGGTATTAACATCAAGATAGAGACATTGCAGAAAAGTACGCTTCTTGGATCTGCAAGAATATTACGAAGAACTTTGGCAATGTAGAATTTCGTTTGGACTTCAAAGAAAGAGAACAACTAATGAGTAGAAGCCTTGGACCTGAGGTTACTGGTTGTAACCAGATCTAAAGGACTAAACTGCCAGTGAAACACTGAATGTAACAGTACGAACCATAATAATAATAATAATAATAATAATAATAATTTTTTTTTAAACTTCATCTCTTCATTTTTAAAATTTCACTATACATACAATAAAAAGCAACGAATATCAGGAAAATGTTAAGAACTACTATACCACTCACTATAAGGCATGGCACGTAGACGGTAAAAGTCACAAGCAGTCTACCAACTCATTAGATCCGGATCTGTCCACTCTTTGTTTCTTATACAGAAAATATAATAAGTACTACGGATGCATACATTTATTATCCGTTTCACTAGAAAGTCAATGGACTTTGCGTCAAGAGATAACTTCGAAAGTGCTAAATACAATTCAGAGCTATCTCTACCAATAATTCCTAATGCGCCCATGGTTAGATTGACAAAAATTACTTCTTCATACTCTTGTCTCATTGTATCCATTAAGTCTGTATACTTTTCTCTTTTCCTTTGTCCATTCTTTTCAATGTTAATAATAACAATAATAATAATAATAATAATAATAATAATAATAATAATAATAATAATAATAATAATAATAATAATAATAAATAATAATAATAATAATAATAATAATAATAATAATACATTATTTATACAGGGTAATTCAATCAGCTACAATATCCTAGCTGCTATCAATAGAAGCCCTGTTTTTTAGAGCAGATAAAAATAAAAAAATGTCAGATCTTAACGTTTACAACAAATAGTTAATGACATTGTGTGATTACATTACAAATATTACTTAACAAGTTAATCAATCCATAAAGTGTTCTTTGAGTCCTTGCTTGAAAGGAAGGTAAAATCTCTCAGTCTTTAAATCCCCTTTAAATGCGCTGGTAATGCATTATAAATCTTTACACCACTATAATAAAATTCTCTTTTCGCGCTCTCAGTTTTTACTCTTGGAATCTTTAAGCTTTGTCCATTGGCTCTTGTAGCTTTTTGGTGGTCAACTTTCTCAAAATGGTCATGAAATACATCAGGAGCAGTTTTGTTCAAACATCTGAACACGAAATCGGCACACTGAATATTTTGCATGTTGGCAAACGAACGAAACATACGATCTTCTTGTTGATAACGTGCCCCAAATATAATCTTGGCTGCTCTTTTTTTCTAACCATTCTAGTGCAGTCTCTTAGTGTCAAAATATGACACAATCGTGCATTTCATAACACAAGCATGAAATTTTGCACAAAGACTCATTTTGACGTGCTGAAAACGAATCCGATGAGACACAAGCCGAAAAATGCCCCCAAAGCTATTTATAGACTGGGGGCACTCGGTCCCAGTCTTTTCTCAGTCGTTTGGCTTCTCTGGCAAACGATAAGAAGCAAAACTTTGAAACTTGGGACAAATACACATTTTGACATGCTGAAAACAATGCCGATGAGAAAAATTTCGAAAAATACCTTTGAAGCTATTTATAGATTAGGGGTGCTCAGTCCCAGTCTCTATTTTTCTATCTTGCCTTTTCTGGCAAACGATATGTAGGAAACATTTGAAATTTGGTATTAACGCACAGTTTGACATGCTGGAAATGAATCTGATGAGACAGAAGCCGAAAAATGCCGCCAAACCTATTTATAGACTGGGGGCACTCGGTCCCAGTCTTTCCTCAGTCGTTTGGCTTCTTTGGCAAACGATAAGAAGCAATAACTTGAAACTTGGGGCAAATACACAATTTGACATGCTGAAAACAATGGCAATGAGAAAATTTCGAAAAATATCTTCGAAGCTATTTATAGATTAGGGGCGCTCGGTCCCAGTCTCTTTTTAGTCTTTTGCCTTTTCTGGCAAACGATATGTAGCAAGCATTTGAAATTTGGTATTAATACATAATTTGACATGCTGAAAACAATTCTAATGAGAAAAATGCCCCAAAGCTATTCATAGACTGGGGGCACTCGGTACCAGTCTTTTCTCAGTCTTGACAAACGATATGTAGCAAACGCTTGAAACTTTGAAAAAAACTCACTTTGACATGCTGAAAGCAATTCTGATGAGATTCGAGCCAAAAATTGCCCCTAAATCTATCTATAGACCAGGGGCACTGGGTCCCAGTCTCTTCTGGTGTCTGGCCTATATTTGCAAATCAAAGATTATATGAAGTAAGATTCACAACTTGGTCGATTCCACAACTTATGGCGAGGAAAGTGGTGAAAACGAGAATCAAGCAGAAAAGTGTATCCAAATACCATAAATTTCACGCTGATCAAAGAAATCATTGGATCAATTTACAACTTCAAATTTGACATTGTCCACCACATTTGCAAAGTTTTGTGCGTGGTAGATTGATTGATTTGCAAGTTCATCTAGCTGAATCACATTTTCTCCTGCAGCCGCAATTTTTCAGCGCTTGAAGGGCCTTTGAAGCTTCCGGTTAAGCTATCCATAGTGCCCATTTTCAGTCTCCTTCTATCCCCATTTTGTTGGATCAGGTAAATGCTGAATTTTCTCCAAAGATTGGGCCCAAACATACCTTGAATTAGAACAAGTAACGACTTACCAAGAGACAAAGTAAAAAAAGTTTATTTAAAGCAGTTTAAATTTCAACCAAATGAATCTGATTGGTTGGATCGACCAATTAGAATGCAACTTTTGATAACACGGTTTAGTTTAAGCTGGCTCACCGTGCTCACCGTGCTGAATTGTAGAAGGTCACTCGACTGTCTTAATAACTGTTGATGAAATATGTAATTTTGTCCAAACAAGATATCTCATAGACAATCCTGTCATTTCACACTACTAGCAAATGCAAATAAACCTTAACCATGCTTGATATAAAACTCTTTTGGTGCGCTGAATAAGAGAATCTTCTTATGTTGGTATACTGTCGACTGATCTGGACTTTCGTTGTGAAAAACCATCGCCTGCATTTGTTCACTTCAGTCAGTTCTGTTGTCCTGCAATACAGCAAGGTTTTTTCTGCTTCCTGAAGCTCTACCGGTTCATTGGAAAGTGACAGAAGAATGCTGGTTATTTCAGAAAAAGCCTTGAACGTTTCCCATGACGCAATTTTACCTCTACTAGAGAAAGATGACACAGTATCACACCCAATAAACTGTGCCAAAATCCAAATGCTCTGCTGATTGTGGTCCAAGCTTTTCAGTGTAAGCATGTACTGGCAACCACCTCTTGTCCTTTCCTGTGCCAAACTCTATCTATGAAGGTGTTGTGGCGCAGTGGTGTAATCCTCTGACATTGCAGCCAGAATAGTCAGGCGGAGTGGGTTCGAGTCCCGGTAGGGCCCCACCACTTGAGCGTCATGACAAGGGGTCGCGGACTCGATTAGGTCTGTTCTATTTCTGCGATCCCAGCGCTTGGCGCTGAAAAATGCAACTTCACCTTCACCTTCACCTATCCAGAGCTCTGTAACGTTTAAATCATGAAACAGGGAAATGCCAATGACTACAACACCTGTATCGACTGTCTTGATGCTGATCTTTCGGTGTCCTTGATCAGCTTGAGTTTTTACGTGTAAGAACAGACAAGTATCGGCCTCTGCATGATTATGTGGTGATATCTGGCCATCTTGGAACTCTTCACTTGCTTTCGTTTCACTCCCGATCGTTGCAAAAATCACCCTTGAAGATGGTTGTGCCATTACTTTTTGTGCAATCAACTTCGACAACTCCTGTTTCTTTTCATTACCTCGTAAAAAGCTCTTCCAGTTCTTCGGCACAGGAATGGTTTCTTCGACTCTGATTTGCTAGCCACTGCCTCTCTTTTCCCTTAATGCAGCTTTGATACTCTTATCTTCGTACCTATAAAAGACAAGGTCCAGTCTGGAGACTGTAGGTTTCTTTAGATATCCTTGTAGAAACCCATGCACCTCATTTTCACAGTATTGACCCATAGTTTTGGATGTCCTAGGGGGTACCTTCTGTACAATAGCTGCACCATCTAAGGCCATTGCTGTCAAATCCTGTTCTTCATAAGTGGCTCATGAAGTTTGCCCCGAATTTTGATTCCATCTGACTTTGTTGCTTGCCGAAACTTTCCATAGGAAGATAATGCTGGTGGAAATGAATGATTTTCGTGAGTGAAAAAATAATCCAAATCACCCTCTCTCGTTTGGCAAGCAACATACAAGCTGGCATAAAGTTTGCATTCGTCTTTGAGTGATGACACTTTGATCTTACTTCTCTGCGTCACGATGGAGTTTTTGTTTCTGAAGAGTATCAATTTCTTTTTCTTTACGGTTTCATAGATGCTCTTTTCACCAATGTGGAGCCTCTCTTGAACAAATTCTGCATATTGCCGTTTGCCTAATTCGATGGCTCGATAAACTGACTCATTTACTTTCTCACTCATGATTTTCAGCTAACGATTGTCATCAAGACATTTTCTTCTTCTTTAAATGGGTTTCCTTTCTTAATAAACTTTGCTCCAAAGCATTAACATGGTTCCTGAAGCGTTTCTCGAAAGCACTTATATTCTCGTTATCATTGCTGTGATAATCTTTCAATTCATCGTTTGTCACAAGTATTGCTTCAAAATCTGATAGCATGCGTGCAACATCTGGCCGCGCAACCTCCAATTCATTAATGCCTTGGGAAATTCGAAAGTCCCAACAGCACCAATAACAGACTTAATTACCTTGTTATTCTATTTGTGCGCACTATTAGCAATGGGAGAAGACCTCCATTGAGTGAACCTTCCATTCTAAGATTCGTTGTAAATATAAGGGTGCTTGACGGGTAATGCCAACAATGACTGAATAAAAACCGAAATCCATCTTGCAGAATGCACATGATCCAAGGCAAATGCCCACGGCATCTGCCGTAGTGCATCAACAAGCCTAAGAAGCCAAACGATTGAGAAAAGACTGGGGCCGAGTGCCTCCAGTCTGTAAATAGCTTTGGGGGCATTTTTCGGCTTGTGTTTCATCAGAATCATCTTCAGCATGTTAAACTGTGTGTTAATACCAAATTTCAAATGCTTGCTACATGTCGTTTGCCAGAAAAGGCAAGAGACTAAAAAGAGACTGGGACCGAGCGCCCCTAATCTATAAATAGCTTCGAAGATATTTTTCGAAATTTTCTCATTGCCATTGTTTTCAGCATGTCAAATTGTGTATTTGCCCCAAGTTTCAAGTTATTGCTTCTTATCGTTTGCCAAAGAAGCCAAACGACTGAGGAAAGACTGGGACCGAGTGCCCCCAGTCTATAAATAGGTTTGGCGGCATTTTTCGGCTTCTGTCTCATCAGATTCATTTCCAGCATGTCAAACTGTGCGTTAATACCAAATTTCAAATGTTTCCTACATATCGTTTGCCAGAAAAGGCAAGATAGAAAAATAGAGACTGGGACTGAGCACCCCTAATCTATAAATAGCTTCAAAGGCATTTTTCGAAATTTTTCTCATCGGCATTGTTTTCAGCATGTCAAAATGTGTATTTGTCCCAAGTTTCAAAGTTTTGCTTCTTATCGTTTGCCAGAGAAGCCAAACGACTGAGAAAAGACTGGGACCGAGTGCCCCCAGTCTATAAATAGCTTTGGGGGCATTTTTCGGCTTGTGTCTCATCGGATTCGTTTTCAGCACGTCAAAATGAGTCTTTGTGCAAAATTTCATGCTTGTGTTATGAAATGCACGATCATAACACTAAGAGACTGCACTATTCAAATTTCTTTCTATTTGTCTCTGACATGGATAAGAACGCTGTGCTAAAGTATGTTGTGACTGGCTGTACCATTGCTTTATACAGGTCAAGGGCTGAATGGATAGTAAGTATGGGTCGAATACGTCTCAGTAGTCCTAGTCTACTCGATGCTTTTTTGCAAACTTTATGAACATGGTCGTTCAGTGACAGCGATGGATCCACATGGACACCCAAGTATTTGCACTTATCAGTATTGCTTATAGGTTTAGAATTGATTTCTATGATCATTTGGTTTTCTATCTTTTTTCTCCTTGCTGCTGTGCCAAACATCATAAATTCAGTTTTCCCTCGATTTGAGTTCAGAATGAGCCCGTTTTTGCAAAGCCAAGTATGCAAGAGATTGGCATCATGATTGATTGCCTTATTTATCTTAGCCTCTGTCTTCTCCGAAAACAAGAGAACAGTATCATCAGCATTTTTTTTTATCAATCTAAAATTTAAAAACAACAATTCAATACAACTACTGTGACATTTGTAGCGAGGAAAGACACAAGGTCACCGGGTCCTCACGACAAATGCCACTTACAATTTTCTACAAAATATTAACGGTAGCTTAAGGTGGTTGCAGGAGAAAAAACTTTCGGTATTTAAAGATTATCAAATAAGTTAGAGCTTTTCTCCTGCAACCACCTTATTGATAGTAGAAAAGGAAACAACAAAAACAAAAAACAAAAAAAAAAACAAACAAACAAAACAAAATCAAAAGCAAAAGCTAAATCGAAACTGAAGTACCCCCAAAACCCGCACAAACAGCCCATCCCCACCAAACCACAAGCATGAGAGCACCGGCAGGGAGAATGGAATCTATGGTACAGAGATCAACTCCGAGGAGAAAAAAAAGCATACAGCATACATAATGGTTTTGCAGTTTTCTATATATAAGTGGACATCGTTGATGTGAATTAGAAAAAGCAAAGGGCCTAGTATTGAGCCTTGGGGGACTCCATATGTAATCTTTTCTTCTTGCGATAGTTATCCTTCGAAAGAAGCAATTTGTGATCGTTCTGTAAGGTGATTTTGAATCCACCTTTGCTCTGCATCCTCGATACCGTAAAGAGGAGAGAGCACGGATCGTGAACATGAAGACTGGTATCGAATCTTTAAGAAACTGGTAAGAAACTCTGTAAGTACTCAAAACATAAGAAACGTTATACCAATGGCCGAGGGGCACTTCACTCATCGGAAAAAGCGTACGGGATTTTTTCAGAACAAAAGGATTTAAACGGATTTTTGATGGATTTTTTTTGAAAACAAAAGGATTTTTTGCCAAAGGTGTACGAGATTTTTGGGAGTGAAATGCCCCTCGCCAATGGCCATTACGACCTTTCATATTTTCTAGTGGATCTAATGGCTTTTGCATATTAGGCACGATTATGGACGAAATATTTTTAGCATGAAATTAATCGCGTCCCCCTATGGTAGGCTTTGGCACGAACCTTTTCCAGAAACTTGCTTTGAAAAAGGTACAATTTTAGGATTACTTTGATAGATGCCACATTGGGCAGTAATTTTGTCTTTGTGTTACTTTGTATGGTCAAGTTTTAGGGCCAATGGCCCCTAAATGGCATGACAGGGACACAGGGATCACCGTTACCTGCTACATCGCAGCCGAGAGGGGTAACTCCTATAGAGGGTCGGGTATATATGTGCCTTTGAGATTTCAGAGTTAAGGCCCATAACCAGGGCAACATTTTAAAAATAAGTACCCATAACCAGGGCAAATTTTTGAAGTGCGACCCCATAAACAGGGCAAAATTTACCACAACTATCATGAAAAGACTGTTTTGTATCATTTTCGGAGTAAAATTCTTTTTCACGAAAGTTTTTTGTCATCTATATATATAAGCGATGAAGAGTTTTGTTACGCACATTCCTGTTTGTGACACTTTCCCACACGCAGCTCCTCACGCCTACTGCTTACCTCCAAAAATTTCAGAAAAAAGATGTAAAATAGCTGACGATAAAGGCTTGCCTGTGGTCCAATACTTTTCTTCGTACAGTATCTTGGGGTAATGTGAGGAGGGGTTTTGTACCCAAATTTTAGCAATTCAATTCAACAATAGGCCTCAACCTTTGACCTTTCTTTGTGGATGCTGATGGCAGCCATAGAAATGTGATGGCAGCGTTCAATCTGAGCTAAAAACAAGTTTTGCAGCTGCTTTTTCCAGACACCGAGGGAGTAAAAGCTTGCAAATAGTTGATATTATGTTAGCTGCAGTATCTATCTGGCTTGTGGTAAAAGTATTTCGATGCTCACGTTGGATACAACGAAGTTATTGCCCTATTTTGCAGACCTCTCCTCTTGGTTTTGTCGCAGCGCTACGAATTAAGAATCTGCCCTTGTAGTTTTTTCGGTCTTCTGCTTATAAATTTACTGATTACAACGCATGGAACCTTTACTCAATTCCTAATGAAGATTTGGCCCAAGTTACAAAGTGATTACTCTTCAAACTGATTTTTGACGCTTTTATTAAAGGCCATACACGCATAGCACGAGTTTCTCTGCTTCGGCAAAAATGGCATACAGTACAAATCAGACCTGTGACCCTAGGAGCATTTCCAAATGTTGACTTGGATGACTGGCTCAAGGCCAAATCCAAAGAAATCCTGTTTACCCGTATAAAAAATGTTTGATTGTAAATGAAACATTTACGCCAGCGTAAATGTGCTTTAACGACAAGGCGATGCAATGATACTTCCTGTTAGTTCCCAGTCCTTCAGCAATTCTAAGGTGTGCTTTGCATGTTTGCTGAGGATCTAGAAATCAGCTTTTCATTGCCTTCCAAATAAAAGTCATATTACTGCTTGACATTATCAAACCAGCTCATGATCCTGACAAGTGACAAGTCATGTTATGGCGATAAATTATGGCTATGGTTAGAGCATCTACTATTGTTGGTTGTAGTGCAAATACAAGTAGTGGAAGCGCAGATGGAAGCGAGGATGAGTATGAAGAATGTACTGTAGAACCTACAATTAAGCATAAAATTTTAACAGAAAAGAAAATTAAAAAGATAGATGAAATACGACTCGTACGTCGTTTGGAGCTGATAGAGAAAAAGGTGAATGAATTTGAAGGGCGACTGAATAGCAAGAGAAATGAAAATGAAAACGAGAAACCAGAGATGAATGATAAAGAAAAGCTTACAAATTTGCAGAACAGAATGACCATGCTTGAGAAAGAGAACAGAATTTTACAGGATGAAAACTTTGGTTTACGTTTGGAAAACTTAGAACTAAGGAGTATGTTTACAGATGGCCTAAATGCTAAGCAAGATAAGGACACAGCTTCAATTCAATTGTCTCAATTTCATTCAAATTCTGATTTTAATTTGAAAGAGAAAAGTAAAAGAAAAGTCGAATTTACAGGAAATAGCTTACAAAGTAAATTGCAACCTGATGAGAATGTGTGGACTTTTCCTAAAACAAGTGCAAAAATTCAAAAGCCAGTATCAAAAAGTTTTTTAACAAAGAATCGCTACAGCATGCTAAAAAATTTGGAAGAAGAAAGCGAAAAGACAAGAGACTCCAAAACTTTTAACTTTGGGGAAAAAAAAGAGTCAAAGAAATCAAATTTCCAAGAGAAAACAGTCCCAAGAGTAATTTCTTCAAAGAATGCTATTATTACAGTGGATGATGACAAGGAACAAGTGCACGGAATAGAAAAAGTTGATCGAACAATGGAACCAGGCGACTTCAGTTATGCTGATTCTGTTCGTACACAAGAATGGAGTAGGCCTACAAACAGCATTACTCGGTCACAAACAGATGACACAAGATCTAGCGGAGCAACAGAGCGGGAATTTTCAACAGTAAGGCCTCAGTTTCGCCGTGGAAGAGAAAACCCGCCATTTCGATCCGAAGGAAGAAAGCCCAGGATTTGTATCACCGGAGACTCAATGATAAAAAGAATCAGGAGACAGGACATGAATCGTGAAATAAGTGGTGTAAATCTGTACTTGAAATCATTTCCAGGGGCAACAGTGGATCACATGAAGCATTATATAGAGCCAACAATCAGCACAAATCCAGATGGCATTATCCTACACTGTGGGACAAATAATCTACGAAATGAAGAGCCTGTTGATATTGCAAACAAAATTATTGATCTAGCTATGACGTCAAAGAGACGGGTTAGGGATGTTGCCATATCAAGTTTGGTTATAAGGAGTGATTCAGAGGAATTAGAGGCAAAACGGCAGGAAGTGAATACCATCCTAGAGAGAGCCCTGAGAGATTTGCCCCTACACTTCATAAATCACAACAACATCGAAGAGAAGCATTTGGATAAGTGGGGATTACACTTAAACTTTTCTGGTACTAACATGATGGCAGGTAATTTCATAGATTTTTTAAATGAGACATGACTGTATAATATCAAAAAGATTTTTAAAATCACAAACGAGCCTGATTTTTTACTTAGCAATGTAGAACCGTTGTCAAACGCAAATGATTTTCTAAATAATTCATGCATTTTAAGCGCATCATTGAACGACTTATCGACGTTAGATTTGCCTGTTAGAAATAATGCATCACCACGTCAATCTCTTAGGGAACCTGAAACTTTGAGCGACATAGACAAATTTTTTGATTTAAGGATAAAATACCACAACAATCCTCTTGTTTGTTTTTTAAACATAAACAGTATCAGAAACAAAATCATTGACTTACGAATAGTTATGGAAAGATGCCTACCCGATTTACTAGTAGTGATAGAGACGAAGCTCAATGAAACATTTAAAACCGAAACATTGCTGGTTAACGGATATAAGACACCTATCCGTCGCGACCGAACAGAACATGGCGGGGGTATTATGTTGTATGTCAGAAAGGGAATTGTTAGTAAAAGAGTTCCGGTTTTTGAAACCCCTGCTATCGAACTATTATGTTCCGAACTTACTGTAAGTAAAAGGTTGTGGATTGTTTTCAGTTTTTACCGTCCTCCTGATTCAAATCTCGCAGCCTTTTTTAAAGCTTTGTCAACTTCTCTAAACTCTGCCTTAGATAGATACGAAAGTGTGATTATTATGGGCGATATAAACATTGATACTCAGGAACCCCAACAACCTGGATATAACGATTTGATGTCTTTTTGTGATGTTTTTGGGCTTTCAAACTTAGTTTCGTTAAAAACTTGCTTTACTAAGCACCGGCAGTCTTCCATTGATATCATTCTCACAAACAGGCCTACTTTCTTTCAGGCAACTTCTGTTTTTGAGACGGGCCTAAGTGACTGTCATTGCTTAGTTGCCACAACTTTGAAGGCACACGTTCCTAGACTTAAACCCAAGCAAATTAAGTACCGAAGTTACAAAAGTTTCCAAGCTGATGCTTTCCTTAATGATGTACGCGATTTAGATATACAGCCCCATGAAAATGATCCCGATCATTTCTATCGTTGTCTTACAAGCCGTTTTCGAGCTCTCGTAGACAAGCATGCTCCTTTGAAAACTAAAATTTTGAGGGGAAACACGGCTCCCTTTATGAACAAGGATCTCCAGAAAGCTATCTATATAAGATCTAATCTGAAAAAGAAGTTCGATACACTTGGCACTAGAGAAAGTGAGCTAAAATACAAAAAGCAACGAAATAAGTGTGTTTCTTTGCGGAAAAAGGCAATAAAAGCACACTTTAAAAAGGCAACTGAAAAGGGTGTCGTTTCAAACAGGGACTTTTGGAATTTAGTCAAGCCATTTCTTTCAAACAAAGGGGGCCTTTCAGGGAACGACATTACACTTGTAAAAGAAGGAAAAGTGATAACAGACGACTATGCTTTGACTGAAATATTTAATGATCATTATGTTAACATTGTAGAAAAGACCAGTGGTAAGAAACCAAGCAATTTGGCTGAAATGGTTGATTGTGAAGAGGATGGGGAGATAGTTAGGTTAATTATTGATAAATACAAGGATCATCCAAGTGTTGTTGCAATTAACCAAGATCGGGGGGAGGCTTTCGAAGTGTTTTCTTTTCAAGAAGTAGATTCTCAAGAGGTTAGGAGTTTACTTGACTCCATGGATGGAAAGAAATCAACCGGTGAAGATCAAATACCACCAAAGTTAGTATCTTTAGCAGCCGCAGAACTTGAAATTCCTCTTACTAATGCGATAAACATGAGTATTCGCAGCTGCAAATTTCCTGATAAAGCAAAGCGAGCTGCTGTATGCCCACTTGATAAGGGAGAATCAGATCCAACTGTGGAAAGAAACTTTCGCCCTGTTAGCGTACTAAATGCATTTTCAAAAATATTTGAGAAAGTGATGAAAAGACAGTTAAAGTCTCATCTTGACAAGTCCCTTTCAATTTTTATAGCAGCTTATAGAGAATTGTATAGCACACAACATGTTTTGATAAGACTAATTGAAAACTGGAGATCTAACTTGGATAATGACTACATTGTGGGTGCAGTTTTGATGGACTTGTCCAAAGCGTTTGACTGTATACCTCATGATCTGTTAATTGCAAAGCTCTCTGCGTATGGTTTTGATGAAATTTCCTTAGCCTTGATCTATTCCTACCTAAAACGACGTCAGCAGAGTGTTAGAATCAACAATACGTACAGCAGTTTTCAAAACATAGTATCTGGTGTTCCCCAAGGCTCCATATTAGGCCCAATTCTTTTCAATTTCTACATAAATGACCTTCTTTTATTTGTCAAGAAAGCAGAAGTCTACAACTATGCTGATGACAATACTTTAGTGTATTTCTCTAAGACATTACCAGATCTTGTAAAAATCTTAGAAGAAGAATCAAATGTCGCTTTAGATTGGCTTGAAAGTAACGAGATGATAGCAAACCCTGAAAAATTCAATGCTTTGATAGTTAAGAAAGACCGATCGGACACTAGTGGCGTACCAATCAAACTGAAGGACCACAACATCCAATCAAAAACTAACGTCAAACTATTGGGTATCAAACTTGACAACAGGTTAAATTTCGACCCCCACATTGCTGATTTGTGTAAGAAAGCAGCAACACAATTAAATGTCCTGAAAAGATTGAAATCCTTCATTGGTTTAGAAGAAAGGAAAACTCTTGTTGAAAGTTTTATATATTCAAATTTCAATTATTGTCCTTTGGTTTGGCATTTTTCATCAGCTAAATCGGCGCAAAAAGTTGAAAAAATACAAGAGAGAGCATTGAGATTTCTTTACAAAGACAATGATAGTTCCTATGAAGATCTTCTTCGTAGGGCAGGCAAAAACTTTATGCATGTCTCTCGTCTACGAAGTTTGTGCATTGAAATTCACAAGACTATGAAAAAACAAAATCCTACTTTTATGCAGGACATCTTTCATTTCAAATCAGTTTGCGATCCAAATCGTTCTTCGAGAAATCCCCATGACTTACATCATCATAGACCTAATCAAGTAACATTTGGTACACACAGTCTTAGATCTTTGGGTCCCAAGGTGTGGAATAGTTTACCGAATGAGATCAAATCCTCGGAGACTGTTAATATATTCAAACGATTGATAAAGCAATGGTCTGGCATTCAGTGCAATTGTAATGTGTGTAGATATGAAGATCCCTGATAGATATGCTTGAAGCGAATTTCAGCATCAACCGGTGAAAAGTCAGTTCTCTCTGCATACTCGAACCAGGGGGGGGGGGGGGGGGGTTTGGAATTTATTTAGTTTTTTTAAAAATGTATATCTAATTTTCGTCATTTGGCTTTTCTATTTAATTTAGTATTTTTATATTCGAATTAGATTAGTTTCTTTTTATTTTGTAATTAGAAACTAGAATGTTATTTTCGAATTAAAAAAAATAAGATCACACAGTACTGAAATCTTTCACGGGAAAGGCCAAAATTAGGCCGACATCAGTGGAGTGGATCTTGTGTCCAAGGCTTGTGTTACGGACGTTTTGTGGCTGACAAAAGTTATGTATCCAGTGAATATCTTACCGATAAACACTTTAACTGACAGCAGAAGCGAGTTGCGGAGAAGAGGAACTGCATGCGCTGTGAAATATTTTCCGAACGTTGTCTTGAATTTATAACGAAATGGAATGGAAATCTTCCTGTCGTCATTTCATGGAATGCAATGCGGAAGCACAGTTTTCAGTATGCACTGTTTTGTGACCAATTTCATAACAAATAGAACAACAGGGGAGGCAATTACAAACCAGAGTTGTCAATCACGCAGTGCAACCAGAATTATCAGCGTTTTAGCTGTCCACAAGGGTCAAGCAATGAAAGAGTTCTCAGTCAACTGCATAACCGGAGGTGGAACAGAGGTAAAATCCTGCTACCCGCGCAATGTGATGGAAGAGAAATATACGCAGAAATGGAACACTTGTAACCTCAGTTTGTTCCCTGGCAAAGGAGCAATGAAAAGTTGTCGAGTTATTGATGAATTTGCAGTAAGAAGCAATAAAAAGTTCAACCGGGAGCTACAAGCCCAACCCAATTAGCCACAGTTGCAGTGGTTGTAGCATAACCATTTTCAAAATGTGGGGTCACTTGGCCAATGTTCAAGTCTTAACTTTAGTTATGTTATACATACAAACAAAAAACAAAACAAAAAACAAACAAAAACAAACCCCCTACCCATACACACTGCTTTGCTGCTAAGGCAATTCCCTGTTTACTGTTTGGTCTGCGCAGTTAAAGCTTGCTTAGGGCAGTTTATATTAACCTTTCTTCTTCTCAATCCCTGCAAATTCAGGTCAGCCATAAAGCAAATACAATGCAGTAAATATCCTTGTGTTTAAAGAAAAAGAGAGAAGTTTTTCCAAACACAAAAGCATTTACCCCCCCCCCCCCTCCACATAAAGGCTCATTAATCCCGGTGCCCACACTATACAACTCAAATCAGGAGTTATCAGGTAAATGTCAAATACAGATTTCTGGCCAATTTTTTTTTCAAACCAAAGTCATGCGCAAGTAGAATGTATGTGATAGATGTAGTCATACGTCAACAATACTTGGATAAGATATTGTCACTGAAAATCAAACAAAAACAAAAAGTTGAAGGCTTCAAACTCCCAAATTGGATTCAGTTTATATCAAGTACCACTGAGTCCATCCTCGAAACAAAACATCATTTTCACTTGCAGGGTACTTTTGCTTTTCAGGTATAACCATTTCTATTTCAGGGTTCACTATTTATTGCAGGCATACAAACAGCTTGGTTTCAAACTTTACACAAGTATCCACGTTCAGTCACAAATATCAATTAGATCAAAAAATTTTTCAAAAGGTTCAATCACAAACATCATTTAAATAAAAAATTGCAAAATTATTAAGTTAAGTTAAGCAAAATAATTACATGCCATATGTAGACCTTTCTATGGCAACCTTGAAAAATGGTAATGAAAAGAAAAAAAAAAAATGAAACAGAGGCTGCACTCTTCTAAATTGGACTCAGTTTAGACCAAATGATGCTGAGTCCCTTATCTAGTAACAATTAAAATCATTTCATTCACGTAACACTTTGTTAAGGCCTGATTACTTCTGTCAACAGGCTTGGTCCCAGTTGGTCCACAATGTAAATTTAAATTTCACTCAAGGACCCAGGAAAATCCCTGTATCAACTTAGCCTTTGTCAATGATATCCTTCAGAAACCAAACAGTCTGCTGGTGTATCCAGAACAATCTAAAATATGTTAAGCTTAGTGCTCTCAGCAACGAAATATAGTAAAACAAATCAGAGCTCTCCACAAAATGGTGCCTTGTAGCAAGGGGCTGGGTTCTAATGTGATTGACCCCTTCCTATGGTCTGAACGAGGCTGGGTGGTAGTTTTGGGCGTATCTTGGCGGTCAGGCCACCATACAAGAATGGTGGCAGATTTGTTGTAACAATTCAATCTGTGAAAACAATGAACTTCAATCTAGTCAACCATTTCACCTCAAAGTCCAGAGTCCAAACTGTGATTACCAAACATGACTCTGCAAATACCATTAATTCAAGTCAAGCATTCTTCAAGAACAATGAACTTAATTGTAGCATACAAATTTAATCAAAAGGAATTGTGATTCCTCATTTGCTTGTAATAGAATAAAATTAGCCGATACGACCCAGTTTCTGCCACCCAATGCCTCATTATTCATGCCTCCTCTTTTCAAGTGAGCTGGCTCACATTGCAGGAGCCACAGGCGTTAATGAAACATTTACGCCAGCGTAAATGTGCTTTAACGACAAGGCGATGCAATGATACTTCCTGTTAGTTCCCAGTCCTTCAGCAATTCTAAGGTGTGCTTTGCATGTTTGCTGAGGATCTAGAAATCAGCTTTTCATTGCCTTCCAAATAAAAGTCATATTACTGCTTGACATTATCAAACCCCCCTTTCCCTCCCTCCCTTTTAGGTACTAATAAGCCATCGGGCAGCAGGTACTCTTGTCAGCAAGCCTGCAAGATTCCCTGCTGCCCCAAACATGGTCGTATCGTAGTTAATTTGTGCAAATGCAACTTTTCTGTTCATCTATGTAGATAATTGTCCCCTACAAAGAAAAGCAAAGATAATGATAGTAATAGTTCTCACAACAATTTGATTAAAAAGGGGAGTCCCAAAACAAGGAAGTCCTTGAAAATGCAACGTAGAAGTTGTTAATTGTAAATGGGAAGTCCCCAAAGTATATACAAAACAAGGACGTCCTTGCAAATGAAATTGTTGTAATTTGAGTAAAAAAAAGGGAAGTCCCCAAAGTATATACAAACAAGGAAGTCCTTGAAAATGAAGTTGTTGAAAGTTTGATTGAAGTGGGAAGTCCCAACAAGTGTACACAAACAAGGAAGTCCTTGAAAATGAAAGGGGAAGTCCCCAAAGTATGTAAACAACAAGGAAGTCCTTGAAAATGAAAGGGAAAGCCCCCAAAGTATATAAAAATCAAGGAAGTCCTTGAAAATGAAATGTAGAAGTTGTTAATTGTAAAGGGGAAGTCCCCAAAGCATATACAAACAAGGAAGTCCTTGAAAATGAAGTTGTTGAAAGTTTGATAAAAATGGGAAGTCCCAAAAAGTGTACACAAACAAGGAAGTCCTTGAAAATGAAAGGGGAAGTCCCCAAAGTATATAAATAACAAGGAAGTCCTTGAAAATGAAGTTGTCAAAAGTATGATATGAATGGGAAGTCCCAAAAAGTGTACACAAACAAGGAAGTCCTTGAAAATGAAAGGGGAAGTCCCCAAAAGTATATAAAAAACAAGGAAGTCCTTGAAAATGAAAGGGGATGTCCCCAATGTAAAAAAAAACAAGGAAGTCCTTGGAAATCTAGTTGTTGAAAGTTTGATAAAAATGGGAAGTCCCAAAAAGTATACACAAACAAGGAAGTCCTTGAAAATGTATTGATGTAATTGTTAACAAAAAGGGGAAGTCCCCAAATGCGTATTGAAAAGAAAACAAAACGGAAGAATCCACAAAGAGCGTGTGCGTAAAGAAGGCAGGAAGTCCTTCAAGACCAATGTAGAAATTATTAAGGGGAAATCCCCAAAAGCGTATGCTTAATTAGTTAAAAGGGGGCAATCCCCAAAGAGCGTATGCGTAACCAAGGAATTCCTTGGAAATACTTGTAGAAATCGTTAATTGAAAGGGGAAGTCCCCAAAAGCGTTGCGTATTTAATAAAAAGGGGAAATCCCCAAAAAGCGTATGCGCAAAAACAAAGAAGCCCGTCAAAATCAATGAAGACATCATTAAGTGGAAGTCGCAACCCAGGTACAACAAACTTAAAAGAAAAGAGCAATTTTGCAAGGATGAAGAAGTATACGTCAAGCGCAAATTTAATGGTATATGTCTATCTGAGGAACACACTTTCAGGAGCAAAAGCAAGTGTTGACACGTAAATCTTTAAAAAAGTGCAGTCAATTACCAAGCAAATGAAGAAGCGGTCAGGCCACCATACAAGAATGGTGGCAGATTTGTTGTAACAATTCAATCTGTGAAAACAATGAACTTCAATCTAGTCAACCATTTCACCTCAAAGTCCAGAGTCCAAACTGTGATTACCAAACATGACTCTGCAAATACCATTAATTCAAGTCAAGCATTCTTCAAGAACAATGAACTTAATTGTAGCATACAAATTTAATCAAAAGGAATTGTGATTCCTCATTTGCTTGTAATAGAATAAAATTAGCCGATACGACCCAGTTTCTGCCACCCAATGCCTCATTATTCATGCCTCCTCTTTTCAAGTGAGCTGGCTCACATTGCAGGAGCCACAGGCGTTAACTGTTCTTTAACCAAGTTTTTACCAAAGAAGAGAATGGTTAAAGTTTCACAGCGAGGGAGAGCCTCGGTTATTACAAAACGGGTGACTTGGAAATAACCTCAATCACAGTTCAGCAATTCACTCATCGCTGGGGCTAAGCTAAGTAAGATAACTGAGGTGTGCAGAGTCTGAATTTGGCGAAACGATTTTCTTAATTAATGACGAAATAGCTATTTCTTGTCTGCTGTTGAATGAAAATAAATAATGCAAGTTTAGTAATGAATTAAGCAAAGCTTACTTCGAGTCCAGTAACTGCCTTTGCTACTCCCCTGATTCATCGCTTTTCCATGATTTCAAAATTATGTAAATAATGATGAAAGGTCCTAGGTCTATTTTTCAACAAGTTAGTAAATGACTTCATCACTATTTTCCTTCTATCAGTATCATCTTTTGTACTACTTGTTTACGAACTCTGAAAGAGAATTCTGCATAAAAGGTCCAACAATGGACAGATTTTCTGCCATAAGATCATTTCTGAAGTCTTTTTACTTATATCATGCATGCAGCCGTTAGCTTGCCAACTCGCAATACTGAAAATCTGCCCCATCACGTAAACTCAGACGTTCTTTTGACCGGACCTGAGGACTCTGCGACCCGGGACTTACTACCCCAGACCATACGACAATACGACCCCAGGCCAAAGTTTTATGTATTTGGTTAACAAGACTTTTTTATGATGTATTGATACTTCCATTATTTTCAACGTCAATAGATATGCACATGAGTGACTGGGGATCTGGATGATAATAAAGAAATGTTTGCATTTAAGATATAACTTTCTTACTTCTTTGTTATTGTTCTAGAAAAATTAGAAAGGCTAGAAAGACTGGAGTAGCCCTATCGGTCGAATGCTTTATAGCCCTCCATTCTGAGTCTGATACTTTCATGGCCTTCTAACTGAAACATGGAAAATTTGAAGAAGTGCATATTTGTGGATATTCAACATAGATATTCATCCATTCTAATTGTATTTAGAGGGGCCGGTTTTGCTCACAACAACTGGCTAGCTCATTATGAATACACAGAATTCTACGTGACCAAGAAAACTTTGACACGTACTAATATCTTGCGTGTTCACTAAACCATCGGTGGTGAAAAAATTTTGTAAGCTATATATATCAAACTTTGGACCGGGGTCGTATGGTTGAATGGTCGTATGATCGTATGGTCCACACTTCAATAAAATCGCAGTTTATTCATATGAAAAGCTGAATTCTAACATACCATAGTATTTTCTCACAGAGCACCTTATTTCCAATCCCTTACATATCAATGCACACATCTATTTTATAAGTGTACAGTTGAACACGAATGTTTCTTAAAAAAAAAACTGCTGATAAGAAACTCCATTCTTATATCATCAAAAATTGATATTTTCATTGCAAGAAAATATAACTTAGCAGCTATTCATTTCATTCATGGAAAGCCTTGGCATAGTTTGACTTATTTTCACTTATTTCCTGTATCATACCATACAGGAAATAAGTATTACTACTGCCTTCGCAGTTTCCTGTATTACTGCGAAGGCACTAGAGCAATTTCTAAATATTGGTAGGCTTCTTTAACAGTGGCAGAAATTTTGGGGATTGGGGAAATTGCCCCCAAATTCCGAGGGGCATTTCAACATTTCAAACTTCTTGTACATCTTCCTCAAAAGTCCTTTTGTTTCCACAAATGTTCCACCAAAATCCGTAAAAATTCTTCTGTTCTGAAAAAATCTCGCACCCTTTTTCAAATGAGTGAAATGCCACTTTTCAAATTCGAAAAGATTAGGAAACTTTATTTAAAAGTCAGAAATCCTTAGGTAAGATCGAAACTGCAATGAAAAGACGAGTCACCGTGGAGGAAGAGAAGAGCTCTTATTAGCAAAAAGCAAATAAAAAGGATATGCTTAAAAGCATACTGTTCAGCTTTTATTTACACTTTCACTTCTTTAAATTTGAGAAGAAAATGGTCGGGTAAGTTAGCAACATTTCCAAGCGACGTTGGAGCGTGGAAGGGAGAGGCTTTTTTCTCCAACGAATCTATGCATGACATGTCTTTATCAATAGGCTCCAGGTTTGACCTGGATTCATGTGCTGAAAACGTAACAATTTTGCTGAGGTTTATGTGAGACTCATTTGGGAGTAAAGGAATGTTATAGAAAGAGACATGTCTGATTTTCTCATTTTATGGAGTATAGGATACCACTCTTACTTAGTTACTTGAATTCTTATGAATGACCAGAACTGATCTGATTTGATTCAAGGCTGGTAACATGGCTTTTTTTCAGCAAAATTTTGGAAATTTGGCTCGTTTCCCTTAATGTTGGCTTCAGAAATTAACTTTGACTGTTTGGCTTAATTTTGGCTTCTTTTAAGATTTTGGTCAATTTTCATTCAATTCGCTTCAAACTGGAGTACAGACAATCACAATCTAGGACATTTTTCTTTGCAAGGCAACATCAAAGATACAGGGTTTTCATCGGAGCTACACAATATAGTATGTGAAAACAATGGAATGCAAGTGCCCATTGCTTGGAATAACAATAGAACGATAGGTGGTACTACAATGGATCATTGTTTTGAAAGGTTTTGCTTTATCTGGCCTTTTTCCGACCCCTGGTTTGGTTTCGGGGCGTTCCGGAGATCTGCTAACCCTGATTTCATGCTGAATTTAAATGGTGGTTACTGAAGGTGTACGGTAGCCATAAAAAGCACTCCGCAGGAGCTAGGAATGTTAAAGCGCGAGCGAAGCGAGCGCTTTTACTTCCTAGTTATAAAAAACAATAGCTATAAATTGCTAACATTTATCCATAACTGCGGCAAATCTCCACAAAGCAGACCCATAACCAGGGCAAAATTCACAAAACATGACCCATAACCCGGGCAGGCACATGATACCATGCCCCGTATAGGAGTTACCCCCTTGATCACAGCTTCAAAATTTACGAAACTCATTAGAAGTATAAGAAGTATCTGCGTGCAATAAAGTCTTGACACCGGAAGAATTTGGAACCCATCCTGCACTTGATTTACTGATTTCAAGAGATGAGATACAGTAAGAACCCGAAAAAATAGAAACCAGTTTTTTCAAAACAGCCTGTTTAGTTTCTTACTAAAAGGGCCTTGATCAAGGATAGAGGCTGAAAGGTTTCTTATAATATATTTAAGAAAAAAAATACACTGCCGTACATCATAAACTAAGATGTAAGATTATCAAAAACTGAAGTTCACCAAATTTGTATGCTGATGCACGCCTCTGCATGAATTTATGCATTTGAAAGTGACCTCATCACAAATTGTTTACCCACGATGAATTATGTTATTTATTTGGGATCCTCCTATAAGAAACCTTCCTAAAATCAGGCTGAGAAGCTTCTTATATGAGGGCACCATTTCTCAAAAAAATCAGCTTGAGGTTTCTTATAAAGTGGTTTCTATTTTGCGGGTTTTTACTGTATCCAACGAGTAGACTCATTATCCTGAAGATTAATGGGTCTCACAAAAGCTACAGTTCAGGCACCAACAAGTTTATGTATCCATCATTTAAATTGGGAAAAGGAGATAGATTTACAAAGCATGGGCTTATTATTAATAAGTACATGTGTTTTTATGGACATGTTTTTTTTGATTGGCGGAAAATCCGCCATTTTGAAAGTCGATAAATCACAAAAATGAGCACCAGAGGAGCAAAACGTAATGAAATTACATGAAACTTTGGTCAAGTATGTATTTTGAAAGAAAGAACTAGCGTTGCTTTGGCAAGTAGAAGATGTGGAGAAGCCGATTCTCTTCTAAATACTCGGATTACTTCTTTTACATCATTCCCAAGTGCTTTATGCGTCAGTCGTGGTGACGACTTGAAGTAGGTATCTCGAGCAACTACAAAGATCAAAGAAGTAATTTTAGGCAAGAATTCTGGATTTACTGTAAATATCGCCAGTCTTCATTCAGCACAAATGATGGTCAGTTGGTGAGAAAAACTCTTGTATTTGGATGATAAATCAATTTTGCAACTACTTCGAACAAGAATTCATCCATTGGTATCTAATTTCAAGCAATTTCGACAAACTCTGATCGCTGCTTTGAATTAACATCATTGTGGAATTTCGAGGGCGTTGAGAGTTTCGAAATTAATGAAACTTAACGTTGTTGCAAGCAAGAACAACCTTGGGTTTATGGGAACTCTTGATATATGGTGGAGGCATCAACAAAGTACAAGTTGAAAGAATAAAATTCCTTATCAACTGCAAAACGGCCTTATCTTTGGGACTTTTGTGACATGAACGATTTCGAAATTGTCGCTGCTGAGATGTGACCAACCATTTCATCCCTTCATTTTTGCATAATTTTGCACTATGTTTACATGAATGTTTTTGCCGTTAAAAGAAAGACGGAAGAAACCTGAACAAGATGTGTACCATGTTATCAATATTTTCCGCGCATAAATCGCCGCAAAGAAGCATTATAGGATTGAAGACATTCATTTTATTTTCTCGATCAGATCTTCGACGGCTTGACTTGTTGCCTTCTATCCTTCGATTTTTGATTGTCAACGTTGGAGGAATCTCCCTTCGCGCGTGCGCACTAAGCAAATTCCTTCGCCTAACGTCAGCGTTTCCGTTACCGTTTACCGTTCACCGTAATAGAATTCGGTGTTCGGTGTCAGTTCGAACAAAAGACCTTGTTCGAATTTGCATTTTGTATTGAATTGGCAAGTTACAGTCCACGAAAGAGAAGTCCGTATTCAAGACAGAAAGAGATGATCTGCAGAAATAGTGAAACCATTTGATTGGCAAGAAGAAGAAAGAACATGCTTTTAGCAATACTTTTAACCGCTTTGATTTATCAACTAGCCCAAGGTTTGTTTCATTTGCTGCACGACTTTATCACATTGGTTCGATGAATTATGCCAGGCCGGTGCACAGGAGGCCCAACTTATTGTAATGAGGGGGCCCTCGAATATTCTACGGTATGACTTACCAAGATCTTTTCTTTCTTAATGAAAAAGATTGCAAATCAGATTTTGTTGCCTGCGCCTCATATAACAGTCATTTCGTTTTGTTTTGCGTCGTTGCTGTCGATCAATACAATACAGCGCCGCAAAGAAGGCTAGGTAGGTATCAACGCGTATGCGGCGTGAAATTTTGGATTTTAGAATTTTTTGGTTATCGTTAAATATTGCAAGATTTCTCTGCATTAACGTGTTGGAACCTGATGAAAACGTAACTGGACCTATCTGAGTGACCAAGGAACGTATCTTTTGCTTTTGTTCTTTCTAAACTTTCTCAGAAATGACGAGGGAACTTCTCAAACAACGACGACTCCTTGCTCCTTGCACAAAACCACCGCCCAGGCCCAGCGACCGCCCTAAACTTTTTGTAAAAATTCCCCTTGATTTTCCTCTTGCCGTGTTGCCAAGTAGGCTCGCCGGCCGTCACAAGACGATAACAAAAAAGTTGGCTTGTTGTAACAAGGATCGGGGAAATCCTTTCACTTGGGACGGGGGAACCAAACAGGGGTGAATATGTAACTTGAAGAAAGATTTTGAATACTTTGGATTTCTTGCAAGTTTCTGAAAGGTTTCATAAAGATCTTCACCACCTGTGCGCTCGCGAACATTTCAAAAGTATGTTTTTGAAGCCTTTGCAATGTCTAGACATTAGGCAAGTAAACCTTCCGAGTAAAATGATATAAGAAACAAATAAAAACAAAGTAAAATGTGTTAAGGATTTCCTCTAACAACATTTTTTATCAATTAAAAGCAACAATAATATATTTAAAGCTACAAAACTACAATTACATTACTACATTAAACTGTCATATTTATGGCGAGGAAAGACACGAGGTCACCGGGTCTTCACCATGATGAGAACAAACAAAATAATTCGTTTCGTAGGTTTATTTTCCCAGTACTGGGGTTTCTTAATTTTGTGGCGATCCGAGATTTGAGTTCCTTGTAATCTAAGTAGTTTCTTATGAAAATATACGTGAAACTCAACTCTCAGATTGCTAAAAATCAAGAAACTCCAGCATTTTATAAGAAACATGTATCAGGCCATTGCTAAAAATTTGTTGTTTCAGCATGAAAACTTGTCCATTTTGGATACATACTAAATGTTTCTTAATAGGTTTCTTATTTTTTGAATGCATGAATTATCAATATGATCTCTAACACTGCTGCAGATATGTTTCTTGACATTTATTTAAACACCATATAGGAATAACAGCGTTCTGCTATGTTTAAACATAAACAGTTAGTTAATGTTGCTCAATGATAAACTCTTTTAAGCCCCCGGGGCTTATTCAATTTCAGGCACTCCAGAGAGGACTTAAAAGAGAGAATGGGGCTTATTATCAAAATCAAATGGTGATGGCTTTTCTGTTCATTTTGCACCATATTTTACGTATTCGACGTGCATTTTCACAAGTCAAGTGCAAAAACTCGACACAGTTTTATTCCAAACCACATCAAAGTTTAACATGCAAACGTTTTTAGCCAAATGAATGTATAAAATCTTTGATAGCCACTGGAGTTTGATACAAGTGGGGGGGGGGGTAATAGAGAGGGGTTTCTTGCAAATTTCGGCTCAAAGGGGAGGGGCCTATTATGGAGGGGGCTAAATAGAGCTTTTACGGTATTCGCTATAATTTTCTTGCACTTAACTTTAAAAAGTTTCTTAAAACTCCTCCAACATATTACTAAAGTTTCTTAAAACTTTGCTATCTTAGAACTAGTTTCTTAAAAAAACGGTTTCTTAGAAAAACGTGTATGAGGAAAAATTTGCTAACAAGCAATTTATCTTCATTAAGGTAGTCCTTAGCATAGTTTTACTATATTTTCACTTGTTTCCAGTATCAAATTACTTGGAAGGTAATTGTGCCAATGTCTAAACGTTGGAACGGCTGCAAAGACATAGTTTTGTTTTGAATGTTCACGAGCGCACAAGTAGTGAACATGAAGGTTGTCATGAAACTCGTACGAGACTTGTAAGAAACTCTAAGCACTCAAATCCTGAGATCCGACGAGGGAGCAGTTGTGAGCGGAATTGGAGGATCCGACGAGGGAGCAGTTGTGAGCGGTCATGTTTTGAACTGCTCCGTTTCGTTTCAACAGCTTGCTGCTAAGCGCATAGATATGGTATGAAGATTAATTCAATTGGCAGTCATGTAGATATATGAAAGATGTTCTGTATAGCTTTGTTGGATTTACTGTGTGAATTTGTAAATATATCGATGAAATGGTTAAAACGCGTACAGGCTTCTCGACAACGACGGAAATGGAGCTTACAGATGAGTTCAAGGCGTACTTGGACGGCCGTTTTGAGCAGCTTCTCGATAACCTTGCAACAAAGATGACATTGAAGATTTAAAGAAGGAAGTAACATCATAAATCGATAAAATGGAAGAGCAAGAAGATAAAATCGTCCGCCTAGAATCGACCATCAGTGAACAGGAAGAACGAATCACTGTTCTTGAGGCTCAAAACGCGGTCTTCGAAAGTCACGTCAACCAATTGCTCTCTGCACATGAAGAACAAGAGCAGTATTCCAGAAGGTTGTGTTTACGGATAGACGGAATGGAGGTACCCAAAAAAGGCCAGAATGAAACAAGCGAGCATTGCCTAGAGAAGGTCAAGAAAATCATTGAGGAAATTGATGTGGATGTTCCAGACGCCGTGATTGACCGTGCCCACCGCATAGGGCCCACGAAGAAAAAGGATGGCAAAACAACGCAGCAAATAATTGTTCGGTTCTCGACATGGCGACATAGAAACGCTGTTTATAGAGCTCGCAAAAATGCCTCTGAAGCCAAAATCCGTCTTGATCTTACGAAACATCGGTTGAACTTGCTAATTTTAGCAAACGAATTACTGAAGCAGCACAAGGACTGGTATGCTTTTGCCGATGTAAACTGCAGAACCAGGGTGAAAATTGGAGAAAAATATAGCTTCTTCGAATCAAAAGAAGAGTTAGAAAAACTGATCAGTGAAGCCAGTAAAGCACAGTAACTATTTCCGTGTTCTTTTCTGATGAAAAGGTTGTATGTATTTTGTATTCTATTAATTCTTGAGGTATCTATTGGACTGGTTGCCACGTTAGTTTTTGCGAAATCGCAAAATTCACCATGAGATCACTGAAATTATTTTATTAGCGGATGGTTTCAAATGGCGTCCGGTATGAGCCAGTTCTGTTCGAGATTAGTTAATTGTTGTTTATTGAACCTTGTTCCTTTTGGTTCGCGTGCCGGAGACCTTTCCGTGAGACCTCACACAGGCAGCGAAAATTTTTTCTTTTTACATTTCCACCTTGTGCTTGGTTCTCGCTCGATGCGGTCTCGTTTGTGCGTTGCGCCGCGTGCGATGGGGTTTGGGGTGGGTCTGGCATTGCCTTGCTTGTGGTGCTTGATTTTTTTTTGTTTGGTGTGAGTCAACGGCGGCGCTCGGGGGTCTTTGTTGGCTCTTTCCGGATGATGGTGGGGCACTGCGGTGTGGTGGAGTCGGATTGGCTTGGCTTTGTCGTGCTTGGTGCGTCGCGCGGATGGGATCGTGTCGGGCGTGAATTACGCTCTCACTTTTAGTCGCTTCGCTGCGAGGAGGTCTCTTGCGCGCGGCAAAGGGGACAAGTTCAGTTGTGTTTACGGTTGCTTTTATTCAGCTAAAATAATATATTTTTGGAAATGTCTCCAATGCATTGCATCTCAAGATTGCACTGTCCCAATGGAAAACTTCATGAGAGCCTTGAAAATGCTCCCTTTTATTCAATTCCCATGAAAGGGCACACAATTTTATTACTTTATTGTCAAAATTTGATCGAATTTCAATGAAAATCTTAAAGCCAATTAAAGGAAGAGATAACTCTACATGCATTTAGCAACAAAACCTGCCCCTATGCATTACCAGTGTCATACACTCTTTTTTCGCAACATGTTTGCCCGGGGGGGGTACTTCACTTTGGGTAAGACGGGGATGTGCGCCAGTTTTGGGTAGTTTTTGGCCTGAAAATTCTGGGATTGGGGTATCCTTTTACTGGAAAATTTCTGTGATTGGGGTATACTTTCACTCGGAATTTTCTGGGATTGGGGGTTACTCAAAATTCTGTAATGGGTGTTGAATGAAAGTACAACTGGATAAATTTTCGAGCAACACGTGGTCAGTTTCAGGTGAACTGATTTCAAGTATTTTTGTGTTGAAAAACGTCCTCAGATCAGAAACTCGTTCCAATGGCCACTTGGAACCAAAATAACCGTTCCCAGCCCTCTATCCCTTATCCTTTTGACGTCGAATTGCTTTTGTTACTTCTTCGATTGGGTATCAATATCTGACAAATTTTCTGGGATTGGGTATCAATATCGGACCAAATTTCTGGGATTGGGTCGTAACAGAAATCCTTGCGGCGCACACCCCCGTATGAATTTATAGTGAAGTACCCCCCCCCCCGGGCATGTTTGTTCGTCTGTTTTTCTTTGAAACATTAGAAAGTGATGCCCTTAAAATTGCAAGCTGGTTTCCAAACAACTGCATGAAGTTGAATGAGGACAAGTGCCACCTAATGGTATTTGGGGATAAAAGTAATGAAATTTCTTTAAATATCGGAAGGGTAACCATAAAAGAGAGCACGGAAGAAAAGTTGCTTGGAGTGATTTTTGACAAAAAATTATGCTTTAAACAGCAAGTAAGATCCATTTGCAAAAAGGCTGGTCAAAAGCTACATGCTCTCTCAAGAATTTCTCACTTTCTTGACACTGAACAACTAAAGCGAGTAATGAAAGCATTTATCTTGTCCCAGTTCAACTACTGTCCGCTTGTTTGGATGTTCTGCGATAGAACACTGAACAATAAAGTTAATCGTATTCACGAACGGGCATTGCGGATAACTTACAAAGATATGAGATCAGATTTTGATACAATGTTACTCAGAGACAATGCTGTCCCAATCCACATTAGGAATTTACAGTTGTTAATGACTGAAATTTATAAAACAAAATGGGAACTTAATCCTAGTTTCATGAAGGAGATCTTTGTCGAAAAACACAGTCCTTATGGTTTAAGAAGCTGCCATAATCTACTGCTGCCACAAGCACGTACTACGTGTTATGGCTTAGAGACGATATCGTTTCTGGGGTGTAGATTATGGCAGGCTCTTCCCAATGACATGAAGCAATCAGATACCCTCTCCAGCTTTAAAAGGAAAATAAAAACCTGGAAAGGAG
Organism: Aurelia sp. 3 sensu Dawson et al. (2005); assembly: GCA_964020215.1. Lineage (NCBI taxonomy): Eukaryota > Metazoa > Cnidaria > Scyphozoa > Semaeostomeae > Ulmaridae > Aurelia > Aurelia sp. 3 sensu Dawson et al. (2005). The sequence goes on from OZ026586.1 coordinate 16,284,204, forward strand.
AGGAATGCAACTGTAGACTGTGTAGACCATTCGTGGCTCAGGTTGGGTTCTTGAGTGGATAAATGTTGCATCGAAAATTTTAAAACATTGTAAATTCTGTAAAAACATTGTAAAAATCTGTACATATGTATATTCATAGCTATTTATTCTGAATTATAGATATTTTTTTTTTCTTTGCTTTTTAAAAAAAATTTTAGTTTGTAGTAGGCTTGAATTAGCTTTTCTATTGCTACTTATGTATATGCCTACTTTAAATAAATAGTTAATAAAATAATTTGATCTTTGTTGTATTTATTCTAACACTTTTATGTATTCCGCTGTGTACAAACATTGTTTTCAATCTCGCGTATTTAGAGATTTCGTATCCCCTATGCGCTGTGCAAGGAAGCCTATTGTGAAGATATGCAGAAATACGAGTGACCAAGGAGACCAAAGCTCTGTTAAATGCCCATAGGTATTGACCAGTGGCGTGCAGGAATAGCTCTTTGCAAGTTCCGAATTATTTCTAAAGTTTGCTTTGATCTCTCATTCACAGGGGTTTTGTTCTCTTTGTGGTATTGCATTGCCTACCTGTACCTCTTCATCTGGTCATCCGTTGTAACACTCCCCTTGTCTGTCATGGTCACTGCACTGTTCTCCTACTTCTCTCCGCACAATACAGCTTGCTTTCAAGGGGGGTCTATTATAGTGTGGCGGTTAGGCGGATTCGGCCCTATTTTGGATGCGGAATACGGTTGCTGCAAAAAAATCAGTGCGGTATACGGTTTTTGTGTTGCTAAGCGGTTTCAGAAAATTGGAATTTAAACGAACGGTTTACGGTTTTTCACTTACTTCCTAGAAACTCCTCTCGATAATTTATCACTACCAGGCCTTCGCATAACTGTAACAGTATGGTCATCGTAATCATTAATCATCATCATCATTAATTTATTTTCAGTATGTTATAATAAAATTAAAAACAAATAGCTAAATTACAGCTAATTGAAGCCTACTTTATACAGTGTTTACAATTTCTAAAAAGATCAAGAAAAAATAAATTTAAAAAAATCGTAAATTGTAGATTCAGACAAGTCACCATGGGATTCCTGCTTCATTTACACGAAATAGCTATCCTGAAAAGAATATTTATCGTACTGTAGAAGACTGGCAGCGGTCTGTCCTTTGGATAAGGGGGAACCAAACCGCACAGTGGAAAGGAATTTCCGCCCAGTTAGTGCTCTATATACCTTTTCTAAGATATATGATAAAGTCCTGAAGCAACAACTGAATCAACATTTAGATAGCACACTTTCTGTTTTTGTTGCAGTCTATAGACGAGCATATAGCACTCAGCATGTGTCTTAATTCAGCATGTCTCCAAACCTCCTATAATGATTTGCTCTTGAGATCGAGTAAATGCACGATGCATTGCATATTAGAGAGTTAACGAAACCAGGACGGCAACGCCAGCTAAAACGTCGTCTGGAATTCTGCAATGCAAGTCTTGTTTCCGTACGCTACCTTTAATATATCATCCAGAAGGCCAAAATAAGGCCCCTTATAACTCAGAAATGCGTGACAACGATATTTTTACTTTGAAGACAACCATTTAAAACGATGGAGTTTTACTTCGCAGGCCTAGATCTGCAGGACAGAACGCCAGAAATGCAGTTTCCAAGTTGTGAAATTGAAGAGGAAAACTTCAGAGTCTCTCATGGGAAGCAAAATTCGAACGAAAAAGAAGGAATCTTTTGAATCTAAAGCACCATTGATGCAGAGCATTTTAAATTACGGTCTTCAAATTATTCTTTAAGAAATGCAAATAATTTGGCTCATTTTAGGCCTAATCAAACTACTTTTGGGTCCAAAAGTCTTAAGTGCATTGGGCAACAGATTTGGAATGGCTTTCCTAATGAACTAAAATCAGCAAAAAATCTGAAAAGTTTTTCATAAAAAAATGGGACGTTCCCAACTGCAAATGCAGTGCCTGTACTTGCTTACCAAACGTTTTTTGCAAATTTAGAAAATATTAATTTCGTTTCTCTGCTTTGTATATTCGATTTTGATTAATTAACGTGTATATATTTAAATAATGTGTATGTTATTAGCTATTTTATATGTATGATCGAATCAAAATAAAATTACAACAACACAACAACAACAACAACTGACGGTTGCGGTTTATGAGAGGAAATTGCTTGCGGTTGACGGGTTAAGAGCGCAAATTTTGGCGGTTTTGCGGTTTTGAGGCACCCTATAATAGACCCCCTTCAAGTAGATGAATTGCAGGATATTGTTCTTAATTTTACAAAAATATCCCTGTACTTTCAGGCCACCATTTGCTTTGCCCTGTCTTTTTTAGTCAACTTTCTGATCAACAATATGCGTGCTCTTATCAAATATCCTCGGCACCGGAAACGATGCATTTATTTACTGCAAAGTGTGCTACACTTGATACTAATCATAGAATACATTAGCGTTCTTCTCTATGGGAAAATATTTTCGCTAAAAGCACTGCTAATGTTAGCAGGTGACATTGAATCAAATCCAGGCCCTCAAATTGACAATTGCTTGAAGTTTTTCCACTGGAATCTGAATAGCATTTGTGCAAGGAACAAGGTAAAATATCACTTATTGAAGCGTATAATTCCCTTCACCGATTTGACGTTATAGCAGTTTCTGAGTCAATGCTAGACAGTTCTGTTAGCAATGTTGACATCTTTATTGAGGGTTTCAGTAGAGAAATTTATCGCAGTGATCAGCCAAGCAACACTAAGCTCGGTGGGGTCTGTCTGTACTTTAGGGAGGGTTTACCAATAAGACGTAGGACAGATCTTGAACTGCTTCAAGAAATCATTGTTACCGAAATTACTATTGCACGGAAGAAAATCTTTCTTGTAGCTGTTTACCGTAGCCCCAGTCAAAATAGTGAACAATTTGAAAACTTCATTGATAGACTGCAGACAACACTGGACCTGCTTCGTAGGGAAAAGCCATACGCATTGATTGCGACTGGAGATTTTAATTGCAGATCCACCCAGTGGTGGACAGAGGATCTGGAAAGCCCTGAAGGGATTGCTCTGGATGAATTAATTGAATCAAATAACTTATGTCAATTAATTGATGAGCCAACTAACATCAGGGGAGAAGGCATGTCATGTATTGACCTCATTGTAACCGATCAACCAAATATGTTTGTTGAGCATGGCGTACACCCATCGCTGGATGAACACTGTCAGCATCAGATAATTTACGGAAAATTAAATATTACCATACCCTCTCCACCTCCATATAAACGAACAGTCTGGGATTACTCAAAGGCTGATACCAAAGCAATAAGAGATATAATTCATGAGATTGACTGGGTTTCTCGTTTTTCTGCCCTCAGTTCGGACGAAATGACGGAGTGTTTCACTCAAACTTTTGTATCCATTGTCACTAAAAATATACCAAATAAAGTCGTCAAAATTGACGACAAGGATCCACCGTGGATAACTCCTGGTCTTAAATCAGCAATCAAACGTAAACACCGAGTGTACAAAAGATTTGTACAACGTGGGAGGAAACAGGAGGATTGGATGTTAGTTAAAAATGTCCGGAATGAAACTTCAAAATTAATTATTAGTGCCAAGGAAGATTACTATACGAGTCTAGGCAGAAAGTTGGCTGATCCGGGTCAGGGAGTCAAAGCGTACTGGTCGGCTCTAAACAGGTTGATAAACAAAAAGAAAGTAGTTAATATTCCGCCTTTATTGGAGAACGGAATATTTGTGACTAATGTACAGGCGAAAGCTAATGTTTTCAATGATTTTTTGTTGAACAATGCTGCTCTTTAGCAACTGGGAGTACCCTTCCAGATTTTCTACCCCGCTCTAACAAAATGCTACGAAACATTGCTATTGATAGGGATAAGGTTCTTAAGTTGATACGTAACCTAAATACTAATAAAGCTCATGGATGTGATGATATCTCAGCATCAATGATAAAAATTTGTGATTGCTCCATCGTGGAGCCCTTGTGCCTTATCTTTGAAAAATGCCTTGAAACAGGTAAATACCCTTCAATATGGAAAAAAGCAAATATAGTTCCTGTGCATAAAAAGGGTAGTCGACAATGCAAAAAGAACTATCGACCAATTTCTTTGCTTCCATTATTTGGAAAAATGTTTGAAAAATTGATCTATGATTATATCTATAAGCACCTATGCGATAACGGTTTGTTAACACAACATCAATCGGGTTTCCGACCAGGTGATTCGACAGTCAACCAACTGTTGGCAATAAGTCATAAAATTTACTGCGCCTTTGACGATGTTCCAAGTAAAGAAACTAGGGCTGTTTTTCTTGATCTATCTAAGGCCTTTGACAGAGTTTGGCACAAGGGCCTACTGTATAAACTTGAGTGCAGTGGTATATCTGGAAACCTCCTTGCACTAATTCGTGATTTTCTTGCAAACCGTGAACAACGTGTCCTGTTAAATAGGAAAAACTCTGAATGGGCAACAATATCTGCTGGAGTACCTCAAGGCTCTGTTTTAGGCCCCTTGTTTTTTCTTGTCTATATAAATGACCTTGTTGATGACTTGAAGAGTGATGTTAAGATTTTTGCCGATGACACATCTCTATTTTCTGTTGTAAATGATGTAGCTAGAACTGCTGAAGAGCTTAACAGTGATTTGGAGATAGTTAATTTGTGGGCATGGCAATGGAAAATGCAGTTTAATGCTGACAAGACTGTCGAACTTATCTTCTCCACAAAAAGAGTTAAGCCCCTTCATCCCCCTCTACTGTTAGGAAACGATGTGGTTACAGAAACCGCTGAGCATAAGCACCTTGGCATGGTTCTTGATTCCAAACTGGATTTCCAGAGCCATATCAAGGAAGCCATTTTAAAGGCAAGACGAGGAATTGGACTAATGCGACACATTTCTAATTACGTTTCTAGGGACGTTCTTAATCAAATGTACATGCTTTATGTTAGACCTCACTTAGATTATGGTGACATTGTCTACCACAGGCATGACCCTGAGATGCTCCAAAGCTTCACGCGTAAGTTTGAGCAAACTCAATATTTGGCTGCCTTGGCGGTGACCGGTGCATGGAGAGGTACAAATAGGCAAAGGCTGTATGAGGAACTGGGTTGGGAAAGTCTTTATCAGAGGAGATGGTATAGACGCTTATGTCATTCTTTCAAGTTAAAGAACTCACACCATCCTGAGTATTTGTATGCAGAAATTCCACCCGAGCGTCAAGTCATGTATAATCTCAGAAGTGCGCGTCTGTACGAGCATACCATAGGTAGAACTGTCCGGTTTTCAAACACCTACTTCCAGAATATTTTTTTTGAATGGAACTCGCTCACCCTTGATATAAGAAATTCTACATCAGTTGCTGAGTTCAAGCGTAAATTGCTCGGAATCATAAGACCTACTCAAAAGCCTACTTATAACATACACGATATAGTAGGTATTAGACTTCTGACTAAGCTTCGTTTGAATTTTAGTGCTTTAAATGAGCACAAGTTTAGGCATAATTTTGAATGTCTGGACCCTATCTGTGCTTGTGGCACAGGTAAAGAAGATAACAAGCACTTTCTCCTGCATTGCCCTCTCTTTGAATTGCAGCATAGAGATCTGATCTCCTTGGTCAGCTCGGGGACCTTCCTGGTATTGATATTGTGAGTTTGGATAGTGAGACTATTTTCGAATTACTCCTATTCGGTAGCCCAAACTTAAATGTGATTGTGAACAGAATAATTCTGGAAGCGACCATTTCCTTTATCAAATCAACACAGCGACTAGGCTAGAAATAAAATCATCGAATCACAGCGCACCCCACAGACTGATTTCCACTCAGTAGAGTTTTCTGAATGGACTTATTTTTAAGGCCAATCTTTGGTCGGCTGGGTTTTCCGAGTGGGCGGAATTTTAAACAGTAAAAGGTTGCTCAGCTGTAACTGCCTATTCATTTCTGAGCGACATTTTCTCTCGCAATCAATAGAAATTCCGCCCGTTCGGGAAATGGCTATCTGTAAAAGGGGGAACGGGGAACTGGGGAACTGGGGAACAGGGAATCGGGGAACCGGGGAATCGGGGAATCTGTAAAAGGGGGAACATGGAAACTGCAAGCGTCACAGTTTTCAAATCATTTTTATAGGAAGCTGCGGTCAACAGTGTATACCATATTGTAAGATCTTTTTGTTTCCACTGATGGGCTAGCAGCAATAAATCCAACAAGACAGATTTCACTCAAAATCTGTAAAAGGGGGAATCTGAAAACTGAACGTCGAAATTAGAATTACTGCACATCATGTTGAAGATCTTTGGACGCAGATCTCCAATCTGGCATCAGAAAGTTGATCTTTTTTATATAAAACGAAATGAACGCAACTTTCCAAAATCTGTAAAACGGGGAATCTGTAAAAAGGGGAATCTGTAAAAGGGGGAACTTGAAAACTAGAAACCCCATCAGCATGATTTTGATGCAAACATGATGCTGATGAGTTGGCCTAAGTGTAGATCGCAACGAAATTTGGAAAAGATACTCAGGGAAGCACGAAAATTTACTTCAAATTCCCAATAACTTCGCTACGGCAAGTCTTTGATCCACTCTGCAGAACAATTGAGTGATTTCGTGTCGAATGGCATTTATTGTCTGGTCTAGACTGTTTCAAATAAACGTCAAACATTTCAAAAGCAGCTAATTTTAGGGAATGTTCATTTGTCACGTAATCATGGAATCACTCCACGTCAAGGGGGTTACTAACAAGGTTTCATTTCAGTGATCTGACTCTGAAATCCGACAGCGCAATCCCACATATGTACTATTTTAGTTTTAAGGTCTGCTGGTGCACGATCCAATACACCTTTTCAACTAAGCGACCTCGTTCTGGAATTTTTCAAAATTTCTTTAGCTTGCTTCATATGAAATTTCTGACCCCATATTCAGATTCAGCACCCTACTTTTAGTCTAGATGCAAATTTTCATGATCTTAGCTTTGGCGAATTTGATATTATAAGGATAACAAATTTGAAAATTTATAAGGGATTTGACCGTGAACCGTGAATAATGACTGAGGGTGTAAAGTTTCACCCCGAACGATTTTCACGGTCAAATCCCTTATAAATTCTCAAATTTATTACCGCCATAAAATCAAAATCGCATACTCTAGGAATATGAAAATTTGCAATTAGACTAAACTTGGGGTGCTGAATCCAAATCCGTGGTCAGAAATTTTGTATCAAGAAATTTTCGAAAATTTCCAAAACGAGGCCGTTAGTTGAAAAGGTGTATTGGGACTGACGGGATGTTGAACCTGATGACAACTTTCCAGCAAAAGCAAGGCAAACATATTTTCTTCGGCAGTTCGTTCTGAAAGGTGTGCTCTCCGGGAAGAATGAAGTTGTTTAGCATATCTTTATATTCAACGGCATAAAGCAGAAGGTACTGCAAGTGCAAACTTTTGGAGATGCAATTCTGGCTCTGATCCTCGCATATTTTAACTCCTCGTCAATTCGATATACAACATCTTACCGGGGCCGTAGGATGCAGCTGCTAATTGGGGGGAGAATGCATCTAATTAATACTTGTGACGTAGGACCTTTGTTTTCAAAATTATTGGAGGGGGGCTTGAGCCCTACGTGCTCCCTCCGCTTCCTACGGGCCTGATCTTACTATTATCATTACTTAAACAGTACCATTTTTTGCTAGGTATTTAACATCCCTCAGTAACGACCCCACTGAAACAGTGCCCGCCAAGGTAAATGAATGACCCACCAAGGTAAATGGATGACCTGCCAAGTTTGAGTTTAAGCACTGCCCCCGCCTTGTTTCTGTTGCTTCCTCGTTGAAATTTTGTTCCCTCGTCAAAAATTACCCAAGTTCCATCACAGATAATAGTCAAAAGGTTTCTTTCCCCGTCACGATATTTTTAATCCCCGCTGAAAATCTATAGTTTCATAATTTCCCCGCTGTACTTTTAATGTCCTGCAGGGTCGTTACTTGGGGGGGGGGTACCTTAAAAGCTACATAAAGCTCCCTCTCTACTAACCTCACTCTCTAAGAAGAGAAGCCCCTCCCTACTGAGCGGAAATTTTAGATATGCCCCCTCTCTATTAAGAAATTCCAGAAATTACCAAACCAACAAATTTCCATATAATGTTGGTTTTCATGGTGTTTAGGATGGAGACTGTGTCGAAGGGAAGGGTAAAGGAACTGAAAAGCTATCACATATATTTTGTGAAGCGTAATTTAGGCCAAAATTAAACTGCAAAATGAAAAACCATTCGAGTCGATTCTAAATAGGATATGTAAACTAAAAGACAAAATGAAACGACATTCTTAAAAGTCAATTTGATAGTTTGCTTTGCTGTTCACATGAATTGCTTTTAGTTTAATCGTTTCAGTTTGTCTATTCATTTTGCTGTATCGAAACATCTATTCATTTTGTCCATTCAGTTTGGGCATTCAGTTTCATGTATCAAAACGTCGATTCATTTTGTCCATTCAGTTTGTCTATTCATTTTGCTGTATCAAAATGTCTATTCATTTTGTCCATTCAGTTTGGACATTCAGTTTCATGTATCAAAACGTGTATTCATTTTGTCCATTCAGTTTGCGCATTCAAAATGTCTTTCAATGTTGTTGATTCAGTTCAAGTTACTAATCGTGCTCAGTCAACCTCTAAGTGATACCAATTTGTGTTCAGTCAACCCCTAAGCGAATGTAGTTATTAAAATGTCATTACCGCAAAAAGCACGCCTGAATGTTTGCTGGAGGATCTCTGCCCTTAGTGGAACACACGCACAGTATCCTCTATCACTTGCTACTGTAACTTCCTGTTGATCACCCGGGGGTGGTGTGGCTCTGGGAAACGTACTAAAAGTCTAGGTAAACCAAAAGTTTTTCTATGAAACTGCAATAGACGATTACGCTAAAGATGGCGGCGAGGAACTTTTTACCAAGATGCACTGCGTTCTTTAATCGAATTCCTATACAATCGTTAAGGATTCGTAATTCGAACGCAATGCATCTTGGTAAAAAGTTCCTCGCCGCCATCTTTAGCGTAATCGTCTATTGTTGTTACGAAATACAGTACTGCAAACTAGGCATCGAAGTTTAATTTAGTCGTGAAATTTTTGCGACTAATAAGGGCCGTGTCCCCTAAAGATTTTAAGACATTTTTGTTTGACGGAGCTTTTTGAACTCCTGTCATAGCAGGTCTTTGCAGATAGTAATAGGGAGTCGCCGTGCATAGCTTTTGCAGATTTAGAGTGACTAGTTAAGCTGTTGCATGCTACAGATTGCAAAACAAACATTGTGATTAAATTTGACACAAAGAACCCTGACCACGGTCCGTTCTGAGCACATCATATGGAACTATTCTTGCGCCAGATAGAATTCAAACTCCTGGAAGCATTACCTTGTTAGAGGGTGATGAACTGGTCGCTGATGATAAGAAAGTTGCCGAAATCCTAAACGAATACTTCGTCAATATCACTGCTAGCCTAGAAATTTCAGGGGTAGAGGAGAATCTGGTAAAAACAGACGAACTACCCCGTTGATATTGCCGTAAACATGTACAAGCGTCACCCAAGTATACAACTGATAAAGCAAAGGGTATCAATCTTACAGTACTTAATAGAGCGTTCAAAGTTTCCTTTTCTTCAGCTTAACAATGTCAATATCCCTTGTTCCAAAAGAATCCTCTAGGTCTCCCTGTCTACCAATAAGAAGCTACTTACAAGAAACTCAACTCTCACATCGCCAAAAATTAAGAAACTGGGAAAATATTACTTAAGAAATTATTTAGTTTTATAAAAAACCTTAAACATATTTTTATCCCATATCCACTTGCTTCCAGCATCATGAGGGCACAGGTAGTAAACATGAAGATTGTAGTGAAACCTACAAGAAACTCGCAAGAAGCTCTGAGTACTCAAAATCAGATAATATTAAAATACTTTCAGTGCAGAGCTGGCCCAGATTCTTGGTTTCCTATGAAACAAATACGCGTACTTATAACAAAACAGCGAGGTGAGCCAACTAAACGGATTGCAAGAGGAAAATTCCAGTTTCGTCTCTGTGGATCCAGGAGAAAAGATGTCCTTCGATCATTGAATTTATCCCTGAGTTCGGCTTTGATAAGTATCCCCAAATCACCACCCCCCTGTCTCGCCATTAGACATCGAATTTGTCTTAAAATGGAAGTTTGTTCTCTAAAGTAGATGTTTATGAGAGTAGCGATTCATTAAGTTGCCACAGAATGTAAGCTATTTTCGGTTATTTCAATGAGGTAAATTGCGGAACGGAAAAATTTGATTCTTGGGCGTGGAGATACAAAATATTGCGCTTATCGTGTGTCCAGAAATTGAAACTTGATAGCAATATGGATAGATCATTTACTTAGATATACAGTATGTGCTGATTTTGGTTAAAATATGAAATTTCTGGAAAATAGCATTATGACATTCTTCACAAAAAAGGGTTGTTCTATTTAAGACCGTATGTGAGAGGCGCATCCACTCTTCTATGTGTAACAGGAGAAATCATACCCAGTGAATACCGGCAGCCAATGTAGTTAGGAGCATCTACACAAAACATCTATCCTGCTCTAGATTTAAAACTGAATAAGCAATCCTGGTCTTGCCAAAATGCTTGTCTCCACCCAGTCGAAACAGGTGTCCTTCTCTTGCAACAAGGGAGGTGGTCCGCATTGTATAGCCTTTCTTTGATGGGAAAGGCTCATATCCGGCTGTCCTATCTCACTCTTTCATGTGGCATTTTACTCTGAGTGAACCATTTGTATTGCATAAGCAAGTCCAGTAACTTGAGTCGGTGTCTATCCACGACAAGGCAGAGATCCTCCAGCAAACATTCAGGCGTGCTTTTTGCGGTAATGACATTTTAATAACTACATTCGCTTAGGGGTTGACTGAACACAAATTGGTATCACTTAGAGGTTGACTGAGCACGATTGGTAACTTGAACTGAATCAACAACATTGAAAGACACTTTGAATGCGCAAACTGAATGGACAAAATGAATACACGTTTTGATACATGAAACTGAATGTCCAAACTGAATGGACAAAATGAATAGACATTTTGATACAGCAAAATGAATAGACAAACTGAATGGACAAAATGAATCGACGTTTTGATACATGAAACTGAATGCCCAAACTGAATGGACAAAATGAATAGATGTTTCGATACAGCAAAATGAATAGACAAACTGAATGGACAAAATGAATAGACATTCTGACACAGCAAAATGAATAGACAAATTGAAACGGTTAAACTAAAAGCCAATTCGAATGCACAAAATGAATAGACATTCTGACAGAGCAACATGAATAGACAAACTGAAACGATTAAACTAAAAGCAATTCATGTGAACAGCAAAGCAAACTATCAAATTGACTTTTAAGAATGTCGTTTCATTTTGTCTTTTAGTTAACATATCCTATTTAGAATCGACTCGAATGGCTTTTCATTTTGCAGTTTAATTTTGGCCTAAATTACGCTTCATAATATTTCACGCGTTTTAAATGGAAACACCAAAGGGCTGTATGTCAGATTTCGTGAAGGAGCATTTTGATAGCTCTCCTTTGCCAGGATGCATTGGAAATACTGCAAGTTTTCTTTTGTAAGAAACTAAAAATTTAGGCTGGTATTGAAAGTTCCCTAAAAGTATCAGATATTGAGTACTGAGAGTTTCTTATGAGTTTCTTAAAGGCTCCGGTTTCAAAACAAGGTTTTGTCGAGCCTTTCCAGTGTTTAGACAAAGTATCTTATACAAGAAACAAGTGGTGACAGGATATACATCAGTCACGGATTTCCTTTATCAAATTAAGGATTAAGTAGTTTCTTTGTTACATTTCCTCAGTGCTGGAGTTTCTTAATCGTTCTTGCGATGTGAGAATTGAGTTTCTTACAAGCAGTAAGCGTTGCTGTACTTCGACTTAGTAAGGGATCCGTGAACAGCATGCTCCTCCAGACAGTTGATACGGGAAAGAAACCACATCACCGACACAAGTGAAGACAACCCCCCTTGACATGGAGTGATTCCATGAATTACGTGACTAATGAACACTCCCTAAAATTAGCTGTTTTTGAAATTTTTGACGTTTATTTGAAACAGTCTAGACCAGATAATGAATGCCATTCGACAAGAAATCACTCAATTGTTCTGCAGAGTGGATCAAAGACTTGCCGCAGCGAAGTTATTTGGAATTTGAAGTCAATTTTTATGCTTCCCTGAGTATTTTTTCCAAATTTCGTTGCGATCTGCACCTAGGCCAACTCATCAGCATCATGTTTGCATCAAAATCATGCTGATGGGGTTTCTAGTTTTCAAGTTCCCCCTTTTACAGATTCCCCTTTTTACAGATTCCCCGTTTTACAGATTTTGGAAAGTTGCGTTCATTTCGTTTTATATAAAAAAGATCAACTTTCTGATGCCAGATTGGAGATCTGCGTCCAAAGATCTTCAACATGATGTGCAGTAATTCTAATTTCGACGTTCAGTTTTCAGATTCCCCCTTTTACAGATTTTGAGTGAAATCTGTCTTGTTGGATTTATTGCTGCTAGCCCATCAGTGGAAACAAAAAGATCTTACAATATGGTATACACTGTTGACCGCAGCTTCCTATAAAAATGATTTGAAAACTGTGACGCTTGCAGTTTCCATGTTCCCCCTTTTACAGATTCCCCGATTCCCCGGTTCCCCGATTCCCCGTTCCCCGGTTCCCCGTTCCCCCTTTTACAGATAGCCTTCGGGGAATTCCGCTGTCTGGAGGGCCGCCTTTCCTAAATCGCTTATTCGAGTGTCACGCGCAACATTCTATTCAATTCAGAGCGACATTTTCCCACGTAAACTATTGTCCGGTCGGAAAGACTGACTGAGTGGAAATCCGCCTTACCAGGTGAGTCAGAGATACATTTCTTTGGCGCACCTGGTACTCCAAATTTTTTGTAGTGTATATTTTTTTTGTTATACTAGATTTATTGTTGTATTTAATTTTTGTAATATGTCGTTCGTAGTGGGAACTCGATGACCTTGTGTCCTTTCTCGCTGCGAACGACATAATTCTTTCCTTTTGCGTATTCTAGTTTAACTGTTGTTGTTGTTGTTGTTGTTGTTGTTGTTGTATATTTTTAATATTTTAGGATGATATAAAAAAAAAAAATCCTGAGATTTTAAGAAACCTTCAGTGCTGGCTATCTGGCCCAGATTCTTAGTTTCTTATAAAAAAGTGCACCATGTTATCGCTGCTACACAACATTGTTCTTTTCCTATCTTGCCACCACATCAGCATCTATCATCAAAATTTGTATGAAACTTGATGAAAGGGACGAAACCCACTACAGATAAACAGATGATAATTTGGAGAATTATCTTTGGAGGTTGAAATTTGATGGGAAGTTGTCAGCTGATTCATCAAGTTACATATTCACCCCTGTTTGGTTCCCCCGTCCCAAGTGAAATGGTTTCCCCGATCCTTGTTACAACAAGCCAACTTTTTTGTTATCGGCTTGTGACGGCGAGCCTACTTGGAAACACGGCAAGAGGAAAATCAAGGGGAATTTTTACAAAAATGATGAGAAATCGAAGGGTGGAAATTTCAGAGGTTCATCATGGATGTATAAAGACTCTTCATTTTGGAAATCAAGTTGATGGCTGCCTCAGCACAGAATTTATTGCTGAAAGGGTTTAGGACGGTCGCTGGGCCTGGGCGGCGGTTTTGTGCAAGGAGCAAGGAGTCGTCGGTGTTTGCGAAGTTTCCTCATCATTTCTGAGAAAGTTTAGAAAGAACAAAAACAAAAGATATGTTCCTTGGTCACTCAGGTAGGTCCAGTTAAGTTTTCATCAAGTTCCAATACGTTAATGCAGAGAAATCTTGCAATATGTAACGATAACCAAAAAATTCTAAAATCCAAAATTTCACGCCGCATGGTCTCGAAAACTCCATTCGAATCCCCCGTTCGATCTACCATGAAAGGGTCTATTCAGCGGGAACTACTTTTGAGTTTGAATTTGAATTTTGAATATTGGGCTTGGGAAGCTACAGAGTCTACCGAGAAAGATAAATAAGGCCGACTGCATGAGCTTTAGCAGCGAAATTTGTTGAGTTTGGGTGAAACATTCAATCAGAAAGGTATCTAGGAATGTTGCCTGATAAATAAGCAACATTTTGATGTGTTGTTTTGTATGTTTGGACAAATATAGATGCAACGCGGGTGGAAAGAAAACAGTTGTTGCTGATCTGTTTGCGAATAAGTTGCGTTCCTTTACGTATATCTATACTTAGGGACAGTGCAAAATTTATTATATTACATGGCCGGTGGAGAAGAAAAATTGTTGCAAAAAAATCTGCTTGCCCCGTATGAAATCATTGCAAAAAACACAACTGCCCAGTCACCTTTTCCTTAAAAAATCAATTTGCCCAGTATTAATGAACAACAGATGTTGTATACTACTTTTTTTATAATCAAATGCACTACCTATTACAAGGCATGGCAGTAATACTACAGATCTACGTAAACTAAATAAAGAATAAGAAAAAAAAATTAAATGAGAGAAACAGAAAAACATAACTGTAACAGCAACAAGAACAATTAAAAAGAAAAGAGCGAATCAACAGTAATCAAACAGGATGGAGGCTGTGGAATATCCATTTCGCTGTTTCGTCTAATGCTTCTTTTAGAAATTTTCTTAAAACTCTTGTATTTTCTGCACTGTCATCGGTCAATACTTGCTTAAAAAGTTCAGTTCTATCAATCGGGGGATTTGTCCAATCAAAGTTGAAATACAGCTTTCGTAAATCGTCATACATGGGACATTCACAGAGAAAGTGAATCTCATCTTCAACAGCATTATTATTACATTTCTTGCAAACTCCTTCCTCAACACATAACTTCTTGTGCCGCCCTAGTTCAATCATCAAGTCATGATCGCTTTGGTTTTCAGATTCAGTTGAAATGTGCGACAATACACGTTTTGGGCCAGTTTGCACTTTAGCGGACACACTTTCCGCATTTCTCCGTTTTTGAGTTTTGTACCAATTTTTGACGGAAAAATGCGTCAGTACTGAGATCAAAGTATATCTACTGAATTAGCGGGGACTTGGAGGCGGCAGCCCCCTAATATTGGTCCCATTCGGTATATCCATATTATATCCCATGGGAAATAAGTCGCTGAACCCTTATTCTTGACTAATATTAACCAGCCGTTTTATGGTTCAATATACATCATACCGCATCATACGTTGGAGATTTGTAATTCTCATATTAGATTGGATTCAGGGCTCACTACAGCACATTTATCCGTTGTACCAGAATCCTAGCCCTACAAAACCTGAATGAAAAGAGTCACCCAATTCTTGCGACGTAATTCCTGGCCAAAAAGATCACGAGATGCTGTCACCAAAGATAATGGCAACCGAGATGGCAGCAAAGTAATTCAATTATCTTTGCTTGCAGCGTGTAGCACATGTTACTTCACTCCAGCAGCGATACAGTACTAGGTAGAAACCCCACATAAAGAATGTTTGATTTTCTGTAACAGTGGTTCTTATATAGTGGGCGCTTATTTTGCCTAAAATCAGCCTTGAGGTGATACACAGTTCCCTTCTGCGGCTTTTTACTGTACTATAACCTTGTATCAAGTGTGACATATTTCGCTTTCATTGCTTCAGGTTGCCCGGACATCTCTGGCTTAGGCCTCTCCAATGGCTTCATTAGAAACCATCAAATAACAGCAAGCTCCTACAGAAAACGCAATAGCAACAGCAACAACCCATCACAGGCACGCCTTGGCATAAGAAATTCTTGGTGTGGAAATTACCTTGGAGAAGCAAATATCGTAGATGAGTGGCTTCAAGTTGATTTCGAAAAACCTGTAATCATCAAAGCCGTTGCAACTCAGGGAGATCCAAATGACGTAACGAATTTTGTGAAAACTTTCTCACTGGAAGTGAGTGACAATGGAAAGACTTTTAACCCCATGAATGATACTGCTGGGACCAAAGAGGTATTTTTTATTGTACGTTATACGGAGGAATTTTATCGGAACAGCTAGACGTCAATGCAAGTTCAAAATTTGCTCATATCTGATAGAGAAACAGATGTTAAAGATGATGTTGTCTGAAAGCATAGGTCGGCTAATTCTGAATACAACAGACCTGGCAGAGATAGAAATGCATTTCCAAATCAAGCTCAAAATTCTTCAGAACGGCAGGTTTCATATTCCATTTGAAAAACACGATTACGAGTCTGGTGCTTGGCAACATGAATCAAAGTTACCGATTACCATAGCAAGGCATGCAAAGTCGCCTCATTTTCAGAGTTTCATAAATGAAAACGAGAATCACTCCCAAGTCTGCAGGGTGCCAAACCTTCTCCCTTTCGGAGCAGAGTGTTCAGCAGGCCTTCCAAACCTGCCAAATCTGCAGTTTTCGAAATTTGGGAGTCGATCAGTCTGCTAAGTCTACCACTTTCATGATGGGTAACAATTAAACACCTTCTATGACTGATCTTGAAGTACATGTATATGGCTGAAACGAATTTTCTTACCAACGATATCAAAGAGGCTTGACAACGATGTCAAAGAGGTCCACTTAGTTTACTCTTTCAAATCAATGTTTTGACACAGTTGGGGTACGACGATCTGTAATTTCACTCATCGCCTTAATCTTAGCTATATTTGCATGCAAATTGCATAGCAACTTTAATAAGCTACACAATATGCACTGCAGAAAAAAGCAAACTTAAGGTATCTTTTTGTGTAAGTCCAAAAAATGTACATTTATATCTATTCCATTCAAGTTCATACTTCTCTCTCTCGGCTTTTGCTTTACTTCTCTTTGTGCTTCTGGCCCGACCTTTTTCTATTTCAGTTATAACACATGTGTATAAATTAGGTCGTCTCTTGTCAGGTTGTTTCTGTTCTTACCCTATCAAATCTAGTTTAGAATAGTTACTGGAGAAGATGAAAATCGAAATCTTGCGGAACACCATCTTACTAAAATTGCTCGTAATTATGGAACGGGATATTCCAACAAAATAAATTTTGATATTGAAGTTAGCCTTTCTGCCATGCAATAAACACTCAGAAAGTGAATTTGCCAGGTAAGCTTCATCAAGAAAAATGAGCAAACACAGCATATGTATTTTCTGACTCACTTGGTATATAGCTATGGCTAAGATTTGAAAATATGATTTGTGAAATAAATGTATCTGCACATACAGAATGGATGACCGCGAGGGCTCTGGGCAGAAGGAAATTGTCTGAAGCAGGAACAATGTTAGAGCCAGTAAAGACCTTCTTTGCTCCGGCTTCTTTTCTTACTGATATGTGATTCCATCCATGTTGGAGTTATTAATCTACTGAAAATAAACCTCTTATCTTTAAGTAATGAACCTCTTATCTTAGTCTTATCTTTAAGAAATGTTACATTGAAGCGTACAAGCTAGAAGTACCGACGGTGTCCATAGGTATCGAAAATTCTATTTTTAAAAAGGAAACTTTTTCAGTGAGAAGCGACCGCCTTTCTAATTAGCAATGTTTGCAATATTCTGCGTTATTTCAGTCAATTTCCCTGTTGGCTTTTTGGATCTTGTTTACACTGTACCGGTACAAGTTTGGATCCGTACGAAAAGTGTAACAAATCAGCCTCCCGTTTAAACTGTTTCCGCCACTTTGTAGCTTTTTTGTTCTTCCCTCCCAGCCATATACTGCATTCAAAGTGACACTGATTCAGTTAAATCACCTTTACATAAACCAAGTTAAATTCATCAAGTGCATTCGACTTTCCAGGACTGGTTCTGGAGAAGTGTAAACTAGACTCACTACAGTCGTCGTAGTTGTAGCCTGCATGGAAACTGTACTGATTTATTTTCAACGAAGCAGGCTGATCGCATGCTACGTAGTTTCGGTCGTGGATGGACTATGGTCTGTATCAAGTAAGATGCATGTCACCTGCAAATGCCCGCAAAAAAAAACAACAGTAGAAGTCATTGCAAAGGAATTTTGCGTTATCGCAGATTTAAGGTGACATCTAATTTGAGACAGACTTTGATAATCGCTGAGTGCTGTCGTTCTTTTCAGTGAAAGAAACGGAAACTGGAACTAAGGTAGTTGATCTTGAACCGTAGTTAAAGGTTTGTAACAGATCGAAACTGTAGTGGTAGAGTGTAAACGGGGTCTTAGAATTGTCGGGTGAAATATTTTCGTATACTCTGATACAGGTTTTCAGTGGCAACACAGATAACAATGGAATCAAGTTCAACTGGATTTCAAGTCATAATACGACAAGATATGTGCGTTTCAGAGCTGCACAAATAAACAGAACAAATGACGGATCTGTTTGCGTAAGATTGGAATTCTATGGCTGCCAGGCAGGCACAGGTTGGTAGTGCTTTGGTTTTGTCGTAGCCTCCGGGAGGGAGGGGTGCTTGTGGGGTACCGGGGTTTGTGACAGAGTTTTGGTAAACAGTACAACTGGATCCAGTTAAGAAAATTCTTGACAAAGCTTACTTTAAATTAACCTCGACTGTTTTGGTCCTTGAATTTCCATTTAACACAAATGAAATTCAGGCAAGAACAAATTTGAGTCGATTTTGTTTCTTCTTAGCCTACGTGCTACGTGTGGACCCATCATAATGGGTCTTCGCGTAGGCGAGTTTCTTCTCAAATTTGTCGCCCGCCATTGCACTGCGAGGGAGAATAGAGGTCTGGCACTAAGGCGCGAAAGCAGACTCAAAAAATCTAGTAATATGTTATGCTGTCGTGATGTCGTGATGATGCTTGTCGAAAAAAATCCCTTCAGCAATTAATATAAAAAACTTACAATTTTAAAACTAAGAATCAAATCCTAAAATGCCTAAAATCCTAAAATCTGCTGTTGTTCCAGGGAGTCGTGTTTTAAAATGAGTCTAGCCCTTCAAATGCGTTTTTAGTCGTTGTTTAAAACGATTTAAAGTCGGTAGCTCACGAATCGTGGAAGGTGTTTCATTCTAGACTTTCAAAGATGCGTAGTGAAAACTCTTTTTGAAAAATTCTGTCCTGCATCTAGGGATTTGAAGATCCTGAGAATTTCTCGTATTGTACGAAGAGAAACGTGATCTGGGCAAGAATTTATCAAAAAGGTTTTCAGGACATGATTTGTTTATGATCTTGTAGGTCATCACTTTCCTGTCATAACGGATAATATTTTCTACATTTAGCCAGGAACAAGACCAACGATCTTTAATTTTTGCATTCTCTACTATTGAACGTGCTCGGAATTGAAGACGCTGAAGAGCAGCTAACTTTGTTTTACACAAGCTACCCCAAATAACGTCGCCATAACGGAGATGACTCTCGACAAGAGCATAATACACACAGCAAAGCTGGGATTGTGGTAAAATATTTTTCAGTCGCTTTAGTGCCGAAAGACCAGCACTCATTTTGCCCTTTACACGCCTGAAATGCTCATCCCAGGTTAGGTTTTCGTCAATAATGATGCCAAGGGATTTCGCTTGACCAACCTTTTTTATATCCGAACCATCTAGCGTTAGAACCTCTGGAAGGTCAAGATTCTTAGTCTCGAGTGGGTGTCCTATTACCATGAATTCAGTTTTTTTGCGATTAAGACTTAGTTTATTCACTCTCATCCACTCTGAGATATTGAGTAGTTCACGATGTGCATCGAGGGGTGTGTCACTAGCAAAAATCTCGTACACCATCCCAAAAATCGAGAAAAAAAATCCGAAGATCCCTGAGAATTAAGTGAAAATCCCAAAGATCCCTGAAAATCCAAAAAATCCCTTAAATGTCTTAAAAATCCCTTTGAATCTCCGAAAAACATTGAAAAATCCTGGAATCCTTGGAAAATGTGAAAAATTACCAAAACTCCCTCTGAAAAGCCCAGTAATCCATTAAATTTGTGCGGCTATCCGAAGATCCGCAGGCCAAATTAAGACATCCTCGTAACCGATTATGTCTGAAAGCAAGGCTGCGCATGCGTTTTCTGTTCTCCGCATGCGCATTGCTGTGAAAGTTACTTGGCAACTTTACCACGGCGTTTTCATGTCGAAAAGCAGATATATAAACTTGCTCAAATTCAAGCCTTAGAGAGGCCCCCTAAGGGATCTCGGGCTCCCAGTCTCCAGGACGTATTTTAATGGGCTCCGGGCTGCCAAAGACAAAATTACTGTGCTCCAGGGCTCCATTGCATGCTCGTCTGGGCTCCAGGAACTCTATTTCTTAAAATTCGAGAAAATTGCCATGGGAATCGTCTGGGCTCCAGGGCTCCAAGCTTTCAAAATGATGGGCTCCAGGGCTCCGGCGACCCCCCCCCTTTGGGGGCCTCCTTAGATGGCCTTTGGGGGCCTCCTTTCCAGTCAATATTTAGATGTGCCCCCGGGGGGGGTACTTGACCTAGATTTGTACGGGGATGTGCCCACGAAATAAAAATTTTCCGCCCTGCTCCAGAATTTTTGCCTTCAAATGATACCCTGTTCTAGAAAAATCGGTGAAAAGTATACTCAAAAACACAAAAATTGGACTACAAAATAACCCGTTGTAACAAAATTTCCTCTTTTGACATGTTTTGACAACCTGCTCCAGAAAATTTGCCTTCTTTTGATACCCTGTTCTCGAAAAAATAGGCGAAAACGATACCCTGAAAAACGGCACATCCCTGTCGGACAAATATACTAAGTATCAACTAATTTCTAATCACGTGATTGGTTGCTAGGCAACCAAAAAAATAGGGCAAATTTTGTCGAAATTGAGCTATTAGGGAAAAAAAACTAGATTTACATTGAATACCTGGCTAAAGTAGGCTAAAAACTATCCAAATACTTGATTGACAGCCTTAGTATGAGATTTCATTCATTATATATGAATGTTTGTGGTTCCTAATTAATTAACTAAATAAATAATAGTAATTCGATTTAATGCAAAATTGTTTCCTCAATAATAATGCTTAAACATCATCAATTTCGCATAATTTGGGTGAAACGAAATAGTTGTTTCAATATTTCAAGTCACTACATGATTTTTCATGTAAAAATTGCTAATTCATTAGAAATATGACGTCATAGAGGTTTATAACGTCATAGAAATTATAAATTGCTGATGTCAGCAAATATAGATAAATTATATATCATATGAAAGTACTCATCAAGAAAATCGAATGGTACATATATTGATGAGATTTGATACAAAATGAAGAAGTTAGAGCAGTTTTCACGATTTTCTTTGTGACCACTCTCCAAATATGGGCATCTGGTGGTCATGTGGTCTAACAATAGGCATTGAAATCTTTATTTTCTGATTACCAGTTAAATTTTAGGAGAAGGCAAGAATTTTCAGTGCCATAGCTGCCATCGTTTAGGAGCTATTAAAAAAAGTTTGGGACGGGTGGCGAAAAACACCACCCCGGTTAAAATAGCGTTAAGAGTGTATTAAAAAATTGATTGTTTTATTGACTATTATCGCTTTAAAAATAGTCTCATTGGTTTTGCATACTTAAGCACCTGTAACATCTTTGTAATAAGTATATTTTCAGGAATTTCAAACATTTGAAAATCCCTAAAAAATCCCAAAAATCCCTGGAAATTTCTGGAAAAATCCGAAAATCCGGCCTGATTTTCAGGGATTTTTGAAAATCCCAAAAATCTCGTACGCCATTTTGGCAAGTGATGCACCCCTCGATGTGCATCGTCGACCAATTTTACTGGATTACTAGGCTTCTCGCGCGTCGCCTGCGGCGTTGCGCTGGCCCGCCGTCGTACTTTGTTTTCATTACGATTACGAAAGGAAAGAGCAACTCTGTTCAGTCCCGCGCTATAATGTCCCTTGTCTAATAAACCCCTTCCTTTCAAGGCAAAATTATAGATATACCCATTCTAATTACTCCTTCAACTCAAATGAAACACAAAAGGCTATCAACCATCGCCCTAAACGTTTCCCATGTTTGTAACTTGGGTACCAGACTACTTAAGAGATAGAGTCTCGCACCCAGGGTAACATTTATTGAACTACAATAATGTCAATCTTGATGTTCATATGATCATACCACGCTCGATTAGTGTTTTTAATTGCAGAGGCTATACGGTACAGTAAAGGAAGCAAATGCTATCATTCTCAGTATTGACAACTGACTTGTTGGGGATATGAACAGGCTAAGTTGCCAGCCTCGAGGAATCCCCCCAAAAGGGCTCCAGATCGCATGCGCACTAACGATTTACTTCAAATGACGTATTATGCAAATTAGAATAAAAGCAAGAAACAATAGTACCGATACCCATGATAGTGTGAGCCCCAGCATTGATTCGCTATCAACGAAGCTGAAACACAATGTGACATAACAAAAGGGTCAGTACTTTGTCTCCCCAACAATGACTCAATAGACCTTTTCAAAGAGGTCTGGGACGGCGCGCTACTTTTCTGGAAGATGGCGGATACACGGGAATCTTCTCCGCGATGCTGAACTGGAGTTGCAGTGGGAAAAGTTGTGAACAAAATATGGAATTTAACTCTAGTTATATGGTTCATGAAAGACCAGAGGGGCTTCAGCATGAAAACAAATACTTGCTTATCACATGAACGCAATGTTTAGCACATTTTACGAGGAGGAGACGTTTATACGTTCGAGTTGTTTCAGCGAAGTTTGGACTTCGTGATGACCTCAGACTCGGTCAGATAAATTCAGATTTCTGTTTGCGAGTTGGGCTTATCCCCCGACAACTGAAGGGCCTGAAGGAATACGAGCAGTCGTATGTATCGAGAACTGTTAAGAAACAAACAATGATTCACATTTCTTTCCAATGTTAAAGTTATCGACCATGCCTTTCCAAATCAATTCAGCTAGGTACCCTAATGAAAGTTTCTTCGATCTTTTAATTTGTTCATATGCCCCTTACAAAGTTTGGAGTGTTTTGAAATAAAGGATTTATGTATGCACTCATAAAATAAGGCCACTTACCTGCTCCAGGCAGCTTACTTGCACAAGATTCCCATTTGCTTATTACTTGTAAAAACTTTTGCTCCGATTGAAAAGTCAACACAACAAACTGCACAACTGCTCGCAACCAATATGTCACTAAGACTTTGCCTCCAAACAAAACAATATACTTATTACTTTAGCAAATCTTTGACTTGGAATCTCTTCCGCATTGTACAATCAAGAAACGACTACATTTTTTCTGTTTTCGTTCTGAAATCCACAAGTGTTTTGTCGCAAACCAGTTTCTTTTTGTTTCATCCAAGAAGCAGAGAACGAAATGACGAATACAAATTTGACGAGGAATGTTTCCCGCCAAAGTCTCTCTTTTGCTACGAGGCTCAAAGGGTCTAGGAGAGGAAGGAGATGTTTGCCCCTATACGTTTGTACCAAAGTGCCTTCGTATATCCTTAGTTAGGGCAATAGATAAGCTCAGTTTATTCATAAATAAAAATCTAACATTGGCAACTAATTATCACACAATCCAAATTCAACGAGCTCGAAGAAAAAAACCTTTCCTTGTAAAATATCACTTTAATGTGATGTCGAACTCTTTAGTTTGATGTTGTAAGATTTTGCAGGCATTTTTGGTCCTTCGAGTACACATTAGCTGGAGTTAATTTCGGTTTTTGTTGCATTACGTCGCCCACTGCAACTGCATTTTAACGTTCGCAATGCGAAGGGGATTCCCCTTCGCAGCCTATCCGCCATCTTCCAGAAAAGTAGCGCGCCGTCCCGGACCTCTTTGAAAAGTTCTATGGATGAGGTCCTCCTATAGAAATGCCGCTGCATTTCAAGCTTCGTTCTGTAGCCTTAGAGATGAGAGAGAGGGGGGAGGACATAATGGGGTCTTGACATTATGTTATGTGCTTTTGTTTCTTTGTTTCTGTAATTCACTGTTCTTGATAAAACAGTGTTTTAAAGGATTGCACTACAACGTAGAAATACTTTTAACAGGAAAGGGAAAGGTTGATACTTTCTTATTCAAAGATATTTATAGTTATGCATCAACCAAGTTTTTTGGCTTGTCAAATTCATCCGCTTGCCAAGTAAAGGTTTCGAGAACTTTTCGGATCTTTGTATAGAATTCACTACAATCCATGGGTGAAAAGTCTTAAGGGAAAACTCAAGTAGGATCTAATACTTCAAAGCATATACTAAGTAAAGATCCATTGCAGTCTTTGTAACATTTCCTATTTACATGCCTCTTCCCGTTGTGCTTGCTACATTTCAAACTCAACAGGAATCTTTTATGCCAATTTTTTTTGTTCTTTTCCTTCAGTTTATTAGTACTTTCTCATATTTCATACTTAACCTGACCTTCAAATTGCAAAATTTCGCGTGCAAAATGTGCTACAATCACTAAAGTCGTGAAAATTCTTTTCTGTAGATATTCTGCTATGCCACTTCCAGGAACCCCTTTTTTCTCCTTTTGCTTCCTCTAACTCAGAAAGCGGCCCCTTGAAAGAAGAATTCTAAGTGTTATCTACCTCAGAAACTTAACTATCGCAACGTTTTTAATATTCTTCTCATCCTGCACTCACTGTGAATTGAATCATTTCCATTTTCTTCTCTACTCCTCTTATAATAATTTTGAAATGACTCTCTTCGCTCAGTTTCAGGTATGACAGGTATCTAAACCATGGCTCTGACTGTGCTCAACTGGATCACCGTTCTGCTACAACTTCCATTTTCTTTTAATCATAGCCACCGTTTGGCAGTGGCAAAGCCAGGGGAGGGTATGAGGGGGTAAATACACCCCACTTTTGAAAAAGTGACGAAAATTGTAATAGACCTTTTAGCTACTCTATGAAAGAATCTGAATCGAACGATGTTTTGATGCACTTTGATGAATTTTCGAACGTGCACAATAGTGATAGAAGCTCTAACGCCAGTCAATCGAACGTCTTGTATAAAAATGTATAAAAATAACGCTTGATCAAGGCTCTTGTGGAGAATAGCTAAAAGGTGTATTGAATAATGCAATAAAAATGTTTGGGTATACCCTTTTACCCCCCCCCCAGTCGGAAAGTTTTGGACTTTTACCCCCTCACAATTTGTCGTCTGGCTCCGCCACTGCCGTTTGGACAGGTCTTTTTTCCGAGATAGCTTCATACTATTCCCGATTCCTGCTCCTCCCTCTACTGCTCGACAACCCCTTTTATAATTTCAAATATAATTGCTCGCATAAATCCGATTAATGGACTTGTATTTTGTCATTGATTGCTACTCCGTTATAAAAGGCAAGTGGATCTTTCATGCTTGATGCTTTCAATTGTAGCACATGATCCATTTAAATTGCATATAGGTCGCATTGCTGCTTTCATTTGATAGAAACTGTAATTTAGCTTTTTTCTGACGTCTTTCTCCCTTTACTTCCATGTACTTCACAGCTATTTTCTTCTCTTGGTCACTTTTACTATTCCATGAATTTAGTGGCTTCTCCTGCGTCTCCTAACACTTGCAGCAATCTATTGAGCCATATAAGAATGCTACTTTTTGCATCAAGAAATTACTTTAGTTTGCCTGTAAATATCAACTCTTTTTACTTTCTAAAATCACAGACCCTAATTTCTCTATTGCTATGCTTCTCATTTCCTCGTTTATTTATTGAATAGAGATCCAAACATTAACAAAGCCTCTGCTGAATAAGCTTTCTTGTTACTTTCTCCCCCTCTTCCATATTTTTCGCACCACCAATCTGCGTAAATGAGAGGCAAATTGCACCTTAATTTCATTCTAGGATGTCATTCCAACAATTCCTGTCCTACACATGCTATTAGGGAGTTTACGAAACCACGACGGCAACGGTGGCTACAACGCAAAGTTGCTTTTGTTTCAGAACGTTAGATTCAAAGATTCCTTGTTTTTCATTCGAATTTGCTTCCTATGAGAGACTCTGAAGTTGTCCTCTTCAATCTTACATCTTGGAAACCGCATTTCTGGCGTTCTGTACTGCAGATCTAGGCCTCCGAAGTAAAACTCCATCGTTTTAAATGTTTGTCTTCAAAGTAAGAATATCGTTTTCAGGCATCTCTGAGTTATAATGGGCCTTATTTTATCCATCTGGATGATATATTAAATGTAGCGTACGGAAACAAGACTTACTTTGCGGAATTCCAGATGACGTTCTGGCTGGCGTTGCCATCCTGGTTTCCTAAACTCTCTATTACCCCTTCCTGAAGTCGTTGTAATTCATTGACATTCATTTTGACGAAGCAGGCTATGCCCAGTAACTTTCTATCCAGCTGCATATTTTCCTCCAAAATATGGTCTTGCCTTGCCATTGCTACTCTGTAAAGATTCGGGAAAAATTTCCTCGAAACATATGAAGTTAAGCGATTAACATTGAAATAACACTTTCCTATGAATATATCCCCTTGGTGGCAAATGGTTCTAGAACAACGTGCTACTAAAGCTTTGTGAGAAAATGATACCCTGAAACCTCACAATAATGGACTCTAATGAATGAATGGACACATATCTTTGTATAGGAAACTATATAAGAAATTCATGAACCCTTAGATGACAAAACAAATAAGAACCTTTGGACCAGAAAATTTCAAGTGACACTTCAAAGTGGAAATAAAACATCTGTGGAAACCCTCCCCATCCTGTTTTGAATAAAAAAGCAGTTCTTTTTGACAGGGCCACCGAGAGGGGAGAGGGGACAATTTGCCCCTGGGCCCCAGGGTCTATGGGGCCCTATAATCAAAGATTTTTAACATATTGACTGCAGGAAATGTTCTGAAATGCCTTTTAGGCGAATCTAAAGGGTTTAAAACAAAGATAGAATCTGGATGGGTGAAAAATGTAATTGTAGAATTGGTAAATACCCTGGCCATTACGTTATGTAGCTTGTAATATCATTTTTTAGACATCCTTGTAGATTGCATTGTAAATAGTTGGTATTAATTAGTTTGTCACACCAACTTTAAAGCATGATAATGATTAAATTCAATCTGATTTGATTGGCGATTGAAACATTTTCTGCTGGTGCCCTTGTAGGGGCCTCAGTCCGCATTTTTGTTCCCAGGCCTCAAAAGCCTCTCGGTGACCCTGCTTTTAGAGTGGGATTTCACCCTGGTCAACTCCTGATTCAACCGTGTGACGCAGCCATCGTACCGAGTAATTGTTTGGGGGGGGGGATTTGCTGCCTGTTGGCATTTTCAGCCGGAATCACTTTATCTGAGCAAAGAGACTCTGGGCTATATACCTTTCCTGTGAAATATCCCGACTGTATTCGTATAATTTACAATGGAACACATTTATTAATATAATGAGCAAGTCCCGCGGAGATCAAGACTCCGCAACTCTAACTTTAGTTACTGTGTCAACTACGGAAACATGAGGCTGTCTGTGATTACAACTGCAACACGAAAAGAAAGTTATTATGAGCGAGCCTACACAAGGATTCCCAGGGTGAACATGCGAAACACTTTGCAATGCAAATCCTACCGTAAATCCTTGAATAAGTCCCCACCTTCAAAAAGGCGCCCCTTGAATGAGACCTTTTAAATTTGCCCCTAGCCAGAAAGCCCCCGTGACGAAAGTAAAGGGATCTTCAAAAGTAAAGGGATCTTCAACAACAAGGCGTGGTTTGCATCTCGTTCACACTACTCCGTTTTTGTACAAAAACGGAGAGAAAAACCTCCGTTTTTGTGAAAGTGTTCACACTGATCCGCACAAAAACGCCACAAAAACGGAGGTTTTCGAAAACGCTATCAAAAGTGGATATCCACAAAAACGGAGGTTTTTGAAAACGCATTTGATCAATGTGAACGCACAAAAACGGAGGTTTTTGAAAACGCTCCAATATGCAACAATGGGTTTCACAAAAACGGAGTAATGTGAACGCACAAAAACGGATGTTTTTCGGTGCGGTTTTGTTATCGGGCAGATCAGTGTGAACGCACATAAACGGAGGTTTTTCTCACCGTTTTTGTACAAAAACGGAGTAATGTGAACGGGTAGCTTCGATGCAACAAAAACGGATACTAACAAAAACGGAGTAGTGTGAACGGGGCCTTAGATTGACGGAATGACATAGTGCTTGTTGGAAACTGCCAAGAAAACTGGGTATTTCCTAGGAATTCCTAGGATTTTTCTAGGTAAATAATTCCCCAGTTTCCTAGGTTTCCTAGGAATAGAAAAAGCTCGGATTCGGAGCAAAATTCCTAGGAAAGCTGGGTACATTCTTCGGCGAAAATAGCTGGGGGAATTCCTAGGAAACCTGGGAAACTGGGTAAACTGGGAACGGAGCAAAATTCCTAGGAAACCTGGGAAACTTGGTAAATTGGGAACGGAGCAAAATTCCTAGGAAAGCCGGGAAAACTGGGTAAACTGGGAAACGGAGAAAATTTCCTTGAAGAGCTTGATAAAATATGGCCTAAACTTTTCAAGAAACTTTCGATAAATCGAAAAGAATAGATATTCAAAATCATTTGCGAAATAAGTTGTAGCATTCACCTCAATGTAAGATAGTTAAGAATATTCTTCTTCAAACGAGTCTCATCCCAATGAAGCATATACATTGACAGAAGGAGCAACAGTTCTTTGCAGAAATGACAGAATTTCATGGCATCGACATCAGTTAACAAATCTCGCAAATATAATTCGCAATATACATTTAAGAAATGTTCAATGTCCATCATCTGTTCAGACTTCTTCTTCCGATGACATCGACCAATAATCCATTGCCTCAAATCCACCTGTAAATATGAAAAGAAAGATCGACTTGCATCTGGGATTTCTCGTTGAAGACTAACGTCAAAGAGCCGTTCTAAGGCAAGCAGATCAAACGTTTTCGTAAATGAAGAAACTTGGAAAGCAACGATAAACATGACGTTGAGACTATTAGCAAATATTGCCGCTTCTCTCTCTCTCTCTCTTCTCCCTTATTTTTACTCCTGTTACTTCGAATGATATCTTATCACGAGTGTATTCTTCTTCCTCGGTAACTTTTAAAAACAGACCTACCAAGGATATCTGTAGCCTAGCTGCATGAAGATTTCACAACAACCTCCAGAGCAAAGCCGAAACAAGTTTGAAAAGAACAG
The DNA here is from genome assembly GCA_964020215.1 of Aurelia sp. 3 sensu Dawson et al. (2005). Taxonomy (NCBI): domain Eukaryota; kingdom Metazoa; phylum Cnidaria; class Scyphozoa; order Semaeostomeae; family Ulmaridae; genus Aurelia; species Aurelia sp. 3 sensu Dawson et al. (2005). Next base: position 16,313,238 of record OZ026586.1, read on the forward strand.
TAATTCGTAGATGTGAAATGCTACTTAGCAATTGTCCTTGCAGTTAGTTAATTTTAAAGAGAAACCAACGAGTCTTACCTTGGATTCTTTGTCTTTTGTTTGCTTCAACTTTCAGAGCTTCAAACCACTTCCCTCAAAAATTTTGAAGTCTCGCGTTTGCAGCACTTGAAAAAGAAGGAGATCGAAGGACGATAGAGATTCGATGTGAGTTCGAATCGAACCTAAATCAGAGGAGTCTAGGAAGAGGCATTATTGGGCATAGTTTGAATACTCATCAACAAGAACAGATGTGTTACAGTCAAATCTACTACAAGAATATGATATCTATGTACCAACAACTACACGATCTAACAATTATAATTATTTAGGTGTCAAAATAATAATCCCCTTTCTTGTTGAAAAGTGTGGAGTGGAGGGTGGGGAAAGAAAACAAGATATGCTATTGCCAGACCATGAAGATAGAATGATAGCTACTTAGGGATACCTCTTTATATAGGGAATTTACCTGGGCAACCAAATAGGGCTAGGGGCAAGGCATGCTATGAGGTGTATAGCTCTTATTGGCTGGATATATTCCATGCCAAACTCATATGACTACTGACTCATGCAGCAACAAGGAACTGGGTATACTGCTCATGTGATAAGCACTGGCAATTTGCTTACCTACCCAAATCCAACCAGGCTAGGCCATCCCTCCAACTACTCTCAAACTATCCCCAATACACCCTGATTTAGATACACATTAAGGCAAGCCAGAATGTATCAAGTGGTATCGTGGATCAGCCAATCAAAGCACGATATCTCATGAATGAAAAGCACCAGCGCGCTTAAAAGCTGGGTTAAAGCTGGGGCAAAAGGTGGGGAAAATGAAGGTTGTTGTTTTTTCGTACTTTTCAAGATGGAGGACATCGACGGATTTTTCGAAGAAGAACAAAATGCGATGTTTTTATCATTTTAGCAGATGTTAACTCCATTTCACCGGTAACACTTTCAACGTTTACAACTTGACGGAACATGAAAAATTGTTTCTATTCTAACGGTAAGGTTTAGAAAATCTTTTTCGACGTGAAAACATTCTGAAAAGAAGCACAAAAGAAAGAAAAATTAGCAGACGGTTTCACGTGGTCAGTGTCGTCAGTTAGATATCATCGCTTTAGTGTACGAGAAGAAGACTTTTCTAAAAACGTTCAAATGCCAGACAAATATTGGCGTTTTAGTTTTTGTGGCATTTGGTCCACAGATAGGAACCAGGGGGCACTGGTGGCACAAGCCCCCAAGTATTTGCAATAAACAAAGAAGTGCCCTTGTTGTTTTTAGAAAGTGCCCCTTCTCTTTTCTTGAGGAAAAAGTGCACTTGTGTCGTGCCTCCCAAGTTTGAGATGCTTCCTACGTCACTGATTTGGTCTATTATCAGTGGAGTTGTTGAAGATAATCAATCTTCGCAATAAAACTTTATGTGTAGAATTTCAATTTCGTAACGACACTCTGCTGGGCGGCTGGGCATTGTATTTGGAGAAATCGCTAAAGGGCCTTTAAACAGAATTTTCCAGTTCCCGTGGTTTTCCCAGTTTCCCTGCTTTTATACCCAGCTTTTTGACGGAATTTCAATTTTGCAACAAAGTTGTAAGTGGGTTTCCCAGTTTTCCACATTTAATACCCAGCTTTTTGGCTGTCATTTCATCTCTTCCCAGTTTCCCAGTTTTCAAACCCAGCTATTTGGCTGTCTTCCAAGTTTCCCCGGCTTTCTGGGAAACAGAAATCCCAGCTTTCGAAACTTTCTGGGGAAAAATAACTGGGAAACTGGGGAAATCCTAGGAAATCCCAGCATTCCCAGTTATTTCCCCAGTTGTTTTGGTATGGAGTGAAGGAAGGAAAGGTCATACCCTGCTGGGTCCGTCTGCTCTCTGCAGACTCAGGTCTTGCACCCATCATGCGGAAAAGGATCAACAGCTTATATTCAAATAATTTTATTGCATTGAACCAAGTTCTATTAAAACCTTACTTCTTAATACGAATATTTCAGATTGCTGGTCAGGAGCGGATCCAGGGATAAATCTGACTGTAGCTCAAATCGACAAGGCGGATCTTCGGGAGGAGTAAATGCACCAAAGAGGCAGGGGATGGGGGGTCCGGGGGCGAAGCCCCCGGAGAAATTTTCGGGAGAGCACCCTTACTAAATAGCGGGAAATGCCCTAATTTTTTAGGAAACTCAGGGAAACGACAATATTGGCTCTTAATTTGAAACATTTCATTAACCCTGTCCATCTTAAAAGTCCTCACGTAAATTATTTTCAGAATTCTGGCCTACCATTTGGTTATTGTAATGTCTGGCTAAGGGCCTGTTCATATGGAGGCGAGCCAGCCCGCTTACCGGGCTGGCCCGGTAGGCGAGACAATTTTCATCTTGTATTCATATGGAGAAATTCCTGCCCGCTTGCCGAGACAGAAATTTGACACGTGTCAAAAATGAGACACGTGCCCATTGTTTAGAGCCGCAGCGCATGAGCAATGGCGACATTTTCGTCTCGGTAGCCGGGATGGAGTGTTCATATGGGAAAATTTTCATCCCGCCTACCGAGATCTCGCCACTACACTGGTGAGATCTTGCTAAGCGGGGGTAGCCCGCCTACTCATATGAACAGAAATCAAGTTTTGTATTGGAATTAGGGATGAGGTGAGATCTCGGCAAAGTGCTCCAGCCCGGTAAGCGGGCTGGCTCGCCTCCATATGAACAGGCCCTAACTTGGAACACAGGCTACCAAAACGTAGCCTGCGTGAAGACTCTACGGTCAGTGCGGAGGAACAATAAGAAACAGAAAGCTTTCCTCTCCGTTTGTTCCTCCACACTGACTGTAGACAGAACTGCACGCCAGGCTACGAAACGTCCTCTGTTAATGTTCAGCCCCAGTTGGCCATGGTTCAGAATTGTCAATTGAATATGATGACAGAAGAGCCTTTCATACTTTCTGTGCTCTTTATTGTCTTTCAATAAGCATTAGAACAATCACAAAAGATGAAAGCGATGTCCTTGTTACATTTCATTGAAGCACATCTCTGGAGAGAATGTGACACACAATGGCTGCACACAAATTTTCCACAATAGATACTAACTTTGAATTTGGTGTAGAAATTTTCAGGGAAGGACTGACTTCATAAAATGACAGGCAGGATACGCATTGATAACATAATCAGTAACTGCGTAACTTGGAAGTTTTCAACATACCAAACGGGACGAAAGTTTTGAGCCCTGTATTTCCCTTTCCAATAATTCTGTGTCTCTGAGAACTTTACTTCGGAAATCGGGGGAAAATCACATTCCTTCTGCCTCTGTAAGTCTAGGCGCTACTTCCCCGTCCTATCAGATGACTTTGTTTTCTTTCCATAATCGATCCCTTCTCTTCAGCTCTGACTTTGTGATGCTCTTCACAATTTCTTCAACATCAAGCAGTATCAAAATCGCGGCCATTATCCTCAGACCACAGGCAGGCAAGGCACTTATCGCAGCTTCTCGACAAAACCAACAAAACAAACACACAGTTCTGGAGGCCAAAGTCCACTGTTGCTCCCGCCAAAATCGAGCATCAGTCAACTCTAATTCTGATTGGCTATCAGCCATATTTTCAAATCTCACTGTTGCTCCCGCTAAAATTTGTCTATTGAACTCCATAGCTGATGTGCGTTCGATCGCAGTAATTTCCGGACCACTATTGCTCGGAATGTCAGCCTTTGTATCGACGGATAGAACAAAGGTAAAGATCAAGAAAGTGGTCTGTCAAATATGCATTCTCCTTCGCAGCACTTCTTGACATTAAAGCTTGGCGTAAGGGATATAGAGCTTCGTTTTAATTCCCAGAAACAACATTTTACGAAAGATGAGATGAATTTAAAGAAGAAAGGTCTCTAACCTAACAACAATATAACATCAAAAGTTATTAATATCATTTTGAAAATCTGACTGATGCTTAAGCATCAATAGCAATAGTCTGGATCCGCCTCTGCTGGTGTACGTTCTGTAAGCGAGATATGCTTTTCTAGGGCAGAAGGAAACCAGTTTTCTTCGGCCAGGTCGAAAACTCGGAGATCTCGGAGATGTCGGAGATCTCGGAGAATTATCTCCGAGTTTTTCATCTCTGAGTTTTCGTGTTGGCCCTATATGCATAAGTCGAAAACTCGGAGATGTTTGGAAATCCTTTGGAAACTTCTCTAAAATGCCTGCTTCACACTGTTTAAGCCTTTATTTCACTAACAGCATGTAAAAGGATTGGTTTCGTATTGTAAAACCTTCATCTCCGAGTTATTCATCTCCGAGTTTTCGTGTTGGCCCTATATGCATAAGTCGAAAACTCGGAGATGTTTGGAAATCCTTTGGAAACTTCTCTAAATTGCCTGTTTCACACTGTTTAAGCCCTTATTTCACTAACAGCATGTAAAAGGATTGGTTTCGTATTGTAAAACCTTCATCTCCGAGTTATTCATCTCCGAGTTTTCGTGTTGGCCCTATATGCATAAGTCGAAAACTCGGAGATGTTTGGAAATCCTTTGGAAACTTCTCTAAATTGCCTGTTTCACACTGTTTAAGCCCTTATTTCACTAACAGCATGTAAAAGGATTGGTTTCGTATTGTAAAACCTTCATCTCCGAGTTATTCATCTCCGAGTTTTCGTGTTGGCCCTATATGCATAAGTCGAAAACTCGGAGATGTTTGGAAATCCTTTGGAAACTTCTGTTTCACACTGTTAAAGCCTTCATTTCACTAAGTTTGACAGTCAGAGATTCGAGTAAAATGGAGCACATGCAGATATTGCAAATAGGATGACACATACAAAGAAGCAGCATTACGAGATTGAATTGTAACAACAACATAACAACAAGATGTACTGCAACGTTTATAATCTGTTGTGAAGATTAGCACGCATTAGAACGCAATTAGAGTACATTAGGTCATATTGCAAGTTGGCAGTAATACCTCAAGAAATGAGGTCATAAGGTCTCTATGCACACGTGCACACAGGTCATAGGCTACAAAAGATCACGCTGGATTCATGTGATAGGAAATAGAGCAATTACTATTGGGCCATTATACCATATAAGGGCATTTTGGATGTGAGGCGTGGCATGCAGTCATGCATTTGCAGGGAACAAATTGTTTCCCTAAGTTAGTTACAGCAAGGAATCCTAGGAGAAGGTATTGTGTAGAATTGCCCTCTGGCTTAGGCGAGAGGGGGTGAAAAGTGTTCTCAACACGGAATTGTCGTCGTAAAGTAGTATTGAAGGGCCTATGTATATAGTGTTCCTATGTGAATAAAGAGGAGTCTTTGTGTCGTCTCTGTGTCAGTCCTGAGAAGCTCCTGAGATGTATCGCGAGAGAAGAACATTTTCCAACATAATCTTCATATACCGCAATCAGGGCAGCAAAAAGCTTGTCCTTAAATTATCCTTTTATATCCTATTAGTGAATAAAAGCTTTAACAGTGTGAAACAGGCAATTAAGAGAAGCTTCCAAAAGATTTCGAAACATATTGTTGTTACAATTCAATCTTGTAATGCTGCTTCTTTGTATGTGTCATCCTATTTGCAATATCTGCATGTGCTCCATTTTACTCGAAATCTCTGACTGTCAAACTTAGCGAAATAAAGGCTTAAACAGTGACAGGCAATTTAGAGAGGTTTCCAAAGGACTTCCAAACATCTCCGAGTTTTCGACTTATGCATATAGGGCCAACACGAAAACTCGGAGATGAAAAACTCGGAGATGAAAGTTTTACAATACGAAACCAATCCTTTTACATGCTGTTAGTGAAATAAGGGCTTAAACAGTGTGAAACAGGCAATTTAGAGAAGTTTCCAAAGGATTTCCAAACATCTCCGAGTTTTCGACTTATGCATATAGGGCGCACACGAAAACTCGGAGATGAAAAACTCGGAGATATCAGCTTTACAATACGAATCCAATCCTTTTACATGTTGTTAGTGAAATAAAGGCTTAAACAGTGTGAAGCAGGCAATTTAGAGACGTTTCCAAAGGAATTCCAAACATCTCCGAATTTTCGACTTATGCATATAGGGCCAACACGAAAACTCGGAGATGAAAAACTCGGAGATAATTCTCCGAGATCTCCGACAACTACAGTCTTTGGGTTTACTCAGACTTTTAATCTGGAATTACTTGGTTACAAGCTACCTAAACTCGTAGCTTAATGTCGTATTTACTTGTATGTTGTTCATCCATGTTTTTCGTTGCCTCGTTGTTTCTTGCGTAAAGTTTCTTGTATTGTCCTCGTTTTGTTTCATGTGACCACGGGGTAGTCGTGTAATCTCGCTCCTCTTGGTATCGTCCCTGTATTGTCGTATAGTTATAATTAGAAAGTATAGTAGAATGTACCTAATATTGTAAATTTTTATATGAATGTCAAAAAAAAAAAACATCTCCGAGATCTCCGAGTTTTCGACCTGGCCGCTTTCTTCTTTCAGTTTATTGCTTTTGATGCTTTCACATGACATAAAGATGGACATAGTTAGTTTAACCATAATGAAACTTTTTATAATCATCATTATCACTTTTTTTTTAATTAAAGGGAGTTCAAATTTATCTCTAGTCAAGTTAAACAGCTGCCTAAAAGGTGTTAAAATGTAGAATATATCAAGATTTAACAGAGTCTGTTTTTCCATTTAGATTTCAAAGATGGGAAATACTTATATCCTGTTGGAATTCAAAATAAGCAGATTCAAGACGGAAGCTTTTCTGCATCAAATCAGCAAACTGGAAAGGATGCCAAATTTGCAAGGCTGAATGATGCAAAGAGTTGGTGTGCATCATCAGCATTGGATCAATGGCTGCAAGTTGATCTTGGCAATGTTTATACAATTACAGCGATTACTACACAAGGATCTGGAGATAAAGATTCCTGTGAATTTGTCACAAGTTATACAGTTGCATACTCAACAAGTTCACCTTCAAGTTTGAGTAACCTAGAAGACTTTCCAGGCAGGGCAGTGGTAAGATGATTTGCAAGAATTTTAACAGCTGGCTTTTTCTTTTCTTGAGAGTTTATTCCAGAATCACAAAAATCCATTCTTTCAAGCAAAATGTCCTTTGAACGCTTTGAAGTGTGTGCAGCTCCTTTCCCGTTGAAGTTGCTCTTGGATGACTGACAAAGTTTTGTGGGCTTGTTGAGTGACTTTATTTACTGCTACTTTGGAGTTTTAATGTAAGAGCCTTTCGGCTACAATTTTGTGCAGATGTTTGTAAACTGATGACCACCCGATCAACAAATAAAATGAAAGATTTTTCAACTTTATGGACAGTCTGCAATTTAGATAACTTTGAAGTAGCATGGAGTCCATTGCATAACTTTAGGTTTTAGATCCCGATATTAGGAGATTTGCTAGGCTGCTGAAAAATTGAATTTTTATTTGTACTAGCAGGCATCCATTGCAGTCAAAATAAGCGAAGGGAGAATATGTCAATGTTATGAGGATATGTATGCTTATTTTAGGTGCTCAGAGCAACTCCTGACACAAGTCAAGAACCAGTAATGAATGTTATGCCAAAGACAATAAATGCAAGATATGTAAGAATAAAGCCATGGAGCAAAGGTAGTAAATCTACAATGTACTGCATGAGAATTGAGATCTATGGATATCGTTCAGGTAAGAATTTCCTTGTGAAAATGTCTCTTTGTTTCCTTGTGTCATCCATGTCTTCTTCCCCTGTCTTTGTTTTCAGAAGGGAGGCAGTTAGATTTATTATATATTTACAGTATAGATGCATAAAGGAATGATGCAAGGACCTTGTGACATTTTGCCATGCAGTATTGTATGGTGAGTGCATGTTAACAAAGGGATGGGCTATTGGAAGTTGGGGTCGTCCTGATAGGTAGTATTTATTTATCTGTAAGATAATTCAAGGGCTGATTAATACAATGTATAAGATATTTTCAATATAGTTAAGAATAATGGTGGTAAGGTTTAGGTAAATACAACTGTTAAAAACTGTTATAAAGTTCAGATTTGAAGAACATGTTTCTATGTCCTTAGTTTTTCATCCATCTTATATCATTTGTAGTGCAGAGGAAACTGACATCTGAACTGTTGAAATTCAAGTCAATACATTGATTGAAAAAAGGAAAATATTTCAACTTAATGGCTGTGATGATATTTTTGGAAGTTTTACCATAGTTTGGAAAAGAATGCTCCCTGAATATCAAAGTAATGATAAATGTCTCTTTTGATTGCCAATATGTCCAACTGGATTCAATAATTTACCGGCAAGTGTAAAACACAGGTTGACAGGTTGACAGGTTTAACAGGTTTACAGGTTCCAGGTTGACAGGTCACCAGGTTGACAGGTTACCAGGTTTACAGGTTGACAGGTTACAGGTTGACAGATTACAGGTTGACAGGTTTACTGGTTGAAAATTCTACAAGTTCACCTATCAGACTTTGGAACATCAAATAATTTGACAAAGGTATGAAATGGTGAGAACAAATGGAAAGCAAATTGGAAAGCAACAAAACTTGGCCAAATAATTACAGTCAATTATAATCATGGAACAGCAACAATTGCCATCATCAGCAGCAGCCACGTGCATTTGATGGAGATTGGCACAGACAGTTCTAAATGAAACAATTTGAAAACTTTGATAATAAATTTTAAGACATCTACTAATACCCCTTTCATTCAAAATATGACCTCTCTTAAAAAAATCTGCCATACCACCAAAATCTTCAGAGGCTCTAACACTGAAAAATATTTTAATTTGTCCGTGAATCGGAAATGCGATTCCACTTGTTTCTTTATTCTAAGACACAATACAATTCAATCAGGTAAGACAAAGGAGTGATCCCCCTTGCAATTGATAAAATATCTGGTGTAAGAAACTTTTGGAACTGAATCTTTGTATTGATCTAAAGTCCATGTGTTATTCTCACCGCAGAAATTTGACTGTTATATTGATGTTTTATTCTAAGCTTGTAACAAGGTAAAATTAGCTTTTCAAATTTGATACTCAAGTCAAGAAAATTGCCAGGTCCTAAGCTTTTATTTCAAAATTGCTCATTTCCTGCAAGGAAACTCATTGTACTCCTCAAGAAACATTTCATAGTTGTGCAGAAATCTTCCAAAATTGCATATTGTACTCTAACCTGTCAACCTGCATTTTCTCCAACCTGTAACCTGTCAACCTGTAAACCTGGTAACCTGTCAACCTGGTGACCTGTCAACCTGGAACCTGTAAACTTGTTAAACCTGTCAACCTGTAAACCTGTGTTTTACACTTGCCGATAATTTACTCAGCTTTAACCGGTTATATATTACTGTCTTTCATATGAGTAGGGCAGATTCTCTGCAGAGAGCCCCATGAATTAGTGTTTCATTTCATATGTTATTGCATTGATATTTAGGGAGCAGTATGAATGGACCCTGTAGTGATCACTGTTTCAAAGGTGAATTGACCACTTGAACACACCCATGTCAAGCACAATGAGATCACACAAAAAAGTAAATATATCTCATCTTAATTTTCTAATTTCCACAGATTGCTATAGTGATATAAGCTCAAGACTTGGCTATGCGGTAGCATCATCAACTCGCAAATCAGGAACAGTGAGAAATGCATACATCAACTCAAAAGACACTTGGTGTGCTAATGTCAATGACCAGAGCCAGTTCATCAAAATATCATTTGGTAATGCAATGAAAGTCAGTGGAGTATCAATACAAGGAAATGCAGAAGGAAATGATTGGGTTAAGACCTTCAAAGTGAAGTATAAAGCACCTTGTGGGACTGAAACTGAGATTACCACCGTGAGTTTGTATCTTATTTGTTTAAATGTAAAGTCAGCATAAAAGCTGAATAGACCTTTTTACTTCTTCAAAAAGAGATTTGGATCGAGAGTCCAAATCTGGTAAATTTGTAAGGGAAAACAAAGCATGACTCCCGTTCTCAGCATAGACATGCTAGCTGTTGCAAGAAGTTGCTTCAGACTTCAAAACACTTTTCATATAGTAAATCAATAATAACTTTACTCAACTTACTTTACTTACTTATGTCAAGCTACTTCCTCGAACATATTTCACACATGCCCTCTCCACTCCTCTCTGTTTTGCATCCTTCAAATGATATTTCTCCAGTCCTATATCATCCCTTCAGCTGGTCAACATAAGTGTATTTTTGTCTGCCTGGTTTCCTCTTTCTTGGTGCTGGTTTTCATAGCAACAACTTTTGTGCTGTTTCATCAGTTTTTCTCCACACATGGCCAGTAAATCTAAGCCGTCTTTCTTTCAAAGTGTTACTTAATTTTGGCAGGTTTCCATAGGGTTCTACATTGGTGATGAACTTTACTCAAAGTGAGTTAGTTTCTACACAGGGAAGTTTTATGTGAATTTGTAGGTAGAAACACCGCAAAACGACGAAAAACAACAGCGAATGAGTCGGTTAACTGCGATTATATATTTTTTGCCAATATTTCGTCCTGCCATGCAGGACTTCTTCAGGGCAGTTATATGATAGTAACATTTAAGATTTGAATATGTACAACGATTTGAATAGGAGAGGTTACATGTGATTGGTTAGATATGATGGCTACGCAGGGGCTATGTCGGTTAGGTTACGAGGGTTGCGTTATGTGGCAATAATGATGATGATGCTGATGGCAATGATAATAATAAGAATGATGATGATGATGATGATGATGATGATGATGATGATGATGATGATGATGATGATGATGATGATGATGATGATGATGATGATGATGATGATGATGATGATGATGATGATGATGATGATGATGATGATGATGATGATGATGATAAGTAAGATAGGAAAATTGGGAGGGTTTGCTTGTAGATTCGGTTAGTATAGAATTATTTTTGTTAGCGGTCTGTGGTTCTGTTTAGTCCGTTAGGTGATAGAGTGTTGGCCAAGCCAATGAAGTATGCTTCCTTGGCTCGTCTAACTTGGCTCGTCTTGGCTCTGGTGTCGTGTAACTGGAGTAGCGGTAGCAGTTGTAAGTCTTGTATTGAGTGTCCGGGTTTACAGAAGTGCTCTGCAACCCGGATGTGTCGGAACGTCTGTTTATGATGTCTCGTCGATGTTCGTTGAGTCTGTCTCTTATACGTCGTCCCGTTTGTCCTATGTATTGACAGTCAGTCTTTTTGTTCCGTAGGCATTGTTTGCATTGTAATAAGTATATAAGATTTGTGGAGTTGCAGTCAAGGCTTTGTCGTATGTCGAAGGTTTTGTTAGTGTTATAAAATGTGACTGTGTGCGTTCCGTCTTGTATGTGTTGACATGTATTGCAGTTGCGGCGTGATGGACATTTGGATATACCTCTGGGAGTGGTGGTGGCGTCATTTTTTATTTTGGCGCGCACCAGGTACTCCCTGAGGTTTTTCGGTCTGCGGTTGCTTAGTATTGGTGGGTCTGGGAAGACTTCCTTACAGTTCGTCGAGTTTTGCAGTATGTGGAAGTTGCTGTAGAGGATGGACTTGAGTTGTGGAATGCTGGGGTGGTAGGTGACAACGAATGGCGTTCTGTTGTTATGTCTTTTCTGTTTCGTCTGTAAGCTTGATTGTCGCGTTACTTTGGAAGCCTTCCGTATTTCGTTACGTACGTGTTTGCGTTTGTATCCTCTGTTTGTAAGGTATGTAAGCAGTTGGTTTGTACGTTTATTGAATGTATCATCGTTGGAGCATATGCGTCGTAATCGTAGTGCTAGGCTGTATGGTATGGACTGTTTCGTATGTTTAGGGTGAGCGGATGTGTTGAGGAGGTATTGATGTGTGTCTGTCGGTTTGACGTAGAGGTCTGTGGAGATGGTGTTGTCTTCGTTGAGTATAACTGTGACGTCGAGGAAATGTGTGTTGGTAGGTGATATGTCACTGGTAAATTTGATGTTTGGGTGGATGTTGTTGAGTGTGGATATGAATTCTGTGAGTTTGTCATGTCCGTGGGTCCAAATTAAAAAAATGTCGTCGATGTAACGCCACCAAACAAGGGGTTTGTGAGGTGCGTTATGTAGGGCATTTTCCTCAAAGGCCCCCATAAAAAGATTTGCATATGGGGGTGCCATGCGAGTGCCCATGGCTGTGCCGTGTTTCTGCAAATAAAATTGTTCGTTAAACTCAAAATTGTTGTTGCGTAGAATGATGTCTATGAGGTCGCATATGGTTTGGGTTGGTGGATTTTGTGTGGTGCGTTTGTCAAGGTACGCCCTGGCAGCCTGAATGCCTTCAGAGTGAGGTATGTTAGTGTAAAGTGAGGATACATCTAAAGTTACGAGGAGGGAGTTAGCAGGAAGAGTGCCGATGTTAGAGAGTTTGTTCAGGAAGTGAGTGGTATCTTTAAGAACGGATGGAAGTTTAAAGACGAGAGGATTTAGGATGTCACTGACGAATTGGGAAATGCGTTCTGTAGGGTGGCCATTAGCGGAGACAATGGGTCTGCCAGGGGGTTTGTCTCTGTTTTTGTGCAGTTTGGGTAGTATGTAGAATCTGGAGCATTTAGGGTCACGTGGAGTCAAGTAGCTGTATGTGTCGCTTTCTATGTGTCCGTCTTGTTTCATCTGTTGTAAGTACTGTTTCACTGTATTTGTAACTTTATTTGTGATGTCTTTGCTGCGTTTTTCGTAGAAGTTAGTGTCGTTGAGTTGCCTGTTGCATTCGTCTATGTACATCTGTCTGTCCATCACGACCGTTCCCGAACCTTTGTCTGCTGGTTTTATGATTTGGTAAGGTTGTCTGATATGCGTATGGGTTGTATGTTATTTATGTCGTCTTCTATTTTATCTATGTAGGAGTCTAGTGACGGGTCTAAGTTCCTAGGTGGTGTCCAGTTGCTGGTCTTTTTGTATCGTTTTGTCATTTTGTCTGTGTCTGTGTGGGTACTGCTGTCTGTGCCGTCTTCGTCAGTTTCTGTATTTTCGTGGAAGTAATGTTTAAGTCGAAGTCTCCGTTTAAATTCTGCCAGGTCAGCGTTGATTTCGTTCCAGTCAATTTTCTGTGGGGTAGGGCAGAAATTTAGTCCACGTGAGAGCAGTGACAGTTCAGCGTCTGTAAGGTCGACGGTGGAAAGGTTGATAACTGTGTCTGTTTCTAAATGTTTTGGTCTCTGTTTTCTCCTTTTGTTGTGTTTGTTGTTGTTGTTACTTTGGCTATCTGTGTTACGTTCGTCCGGTTTGTCTGCTTCTCTTTGTTCGTTGGGCGTTTCGTCGTTCATTAGTGTTATATTATTGCTAATACTGTGGTTAGGGTTATTAGTTGTTGGGTTGTTTCGTGAAGTTTCGTTGTTGTTGTCGTCGCTTGTTCTGTGGTCGGTGTCTTGTTCTTCATTGATGGTATCGTTTTCGTCTCTGGTAGCGGTAGTGTATATTTGATCCTGTAGGTGGCATCGGTTATTGTTCGTTGTGTTAAGGATGCTTGTGTTAGTAGTATTGTGGTTGGGAAAGGAAATAGTCTGTTTAGGAGCGGAAGTAGCTTTACGTTTAGGAGTATTAACTGGAGAAAGTGTTGTGGGAGACGAAGTACGACTAACAGAAAAAGAATCAAGTGGATAGTAGTGATAGACAGGAAGAGAATGGGCATGAACGTTATGGCTATGCTGTGATAAATCAAAAAGATGAGGCTGCTTATTATGGATAGATCTGGTATTACTTTGAATGCGTTGATAAATGTGGTTAGGCCTGTGGAGATTAAAAGAACGGTTTATGTGTCTTATGTCTTATGTCTTATGTCTTATGTCTGAAGTTTTATGTGTCTTCTGTCCTTGTTTCTTAATGTTTTCGTTCAGGGCTAGTTGATTTTGTGGTGTAACAGTTGCACACAAAGTATGAGGATGCAAGGGTTTTATTTTGCGAGTTGCAAATCGAAGTTTGCTGTTTTCAACCGTTGTTATTCAATTGAAAGAAAATTCAGCTTATTATAAATGAAAATAACGAGAAGCAAAGCAAAGAGACCAATACCATTTGCCTCTGTGAAATCTGAACCATTGCTAGCTCACTTCACGCAAATTTGTTAATAATAAACTCCCTGAAAAGTGTTCTGAAATCCGAAGCAACTTCTTACCACAGCTCGCTGCGTTTCTGCCAAGAACGGGGGTCATGCTTTAGATTTCCTTCACAAATTTACCAGATTTGGATGCTTGATCCAAACCTCGTTTTTGATAAGTAAAGAGGTCTATTTAACATCCACCTTTTGGTTTTATCTTAGTCTCATCTGTAGGCTCTAGCTATGAACTTTACAGAGCAGGGGTCAAATGCAGCAAAAGAGCACACTCCTGATTATTTCAAACAGGTGATGTCGCCTGGGATGTCAGATTTCAAACTCAAGACACTGAAGGCAGAAATCAAGGATGTCTTTTAACATTCTCTTCTGTAAAGGATATCAATCAACAAAAAGCAACTTTAAAGTGGACAGAGGAAATGCGACTGCAGAAAGTAATTTTAGATTTCATCCCTAGATCATTAGAGAATGTTTTTTTTTTAAAAAAAGTTAAATATTGAGAGAAATTACCTGTGTCAGTTAAGATATAAATGTTGCAGAAATTATTTTGAAAATTTTCAGTCGTATTTGCAAGTTTCTGAAGCGTCAATGTTTAGAAAATCACTGTTAATTTTGGAAGAGAGAGTTCAATTCCAATATGGTGAATTCTCAAACTTAGATGAAGACCTTGGCAATTTTTTTATACTCAATAGACGATTACGCTAAAGATGGCGGCGAGGAACTTTTTACCAAGATGCATTGTGTTCTAATTACGAATCCTTAACCCTATTAGTACTGGGCGATTTTTTACTCACTTTGTACTGGGGGGGGGGGCGTTTTTCGCCCCCCCTCTTTTTCTCCGAAACCACTAGAGATATAACAATAAGACTTACTCCTATTGTTCTTTAGACAATTAGCTATTAAAATGTAACAATGACAATTAATTAGTCACTTGTTTCGTTGCTAGGCAACCAAAAAACAAAGGAAAATTGGCAATTTTTCACCTTTTTAACAAGAAAAATTCTATTTAATTCATCTGTAATCCAATTTTCTCCAAAATTGTCTCAAGTTGTAGGAAACATGTTGCAGATTTAAAATACATACTTTTTAGATATTTTCAGTTTCTATTTTTAGCACAATTAGCTTTTAATTGGCTTTTTGTTCCATGAACAGATTTTCTTTGCAGTTATTTCTAAGTCTTGTCCTTTTATCTACTAAATATGGACTCAGAAGTAATCAAATAAATGAGTTGAAGCAAAAAAGACAACAATTTTTCATATCTTACATTTATTCATTAGACCAATGACGTCATAAATGTCAATGACGTCATAGATATTAAATTTTGCTGATGTCAGCAAATATGAAATATATATATATCAAATGAAACTACTCATCAAATGCAATCGAATGGTGTATGTTTGAGATCAATCGGACAAACGAGACAAAATCTATTGTGGTTTAAAGAATTTTTTTGTTGACTACTCTCCAAATATGGTATTGCTGTGGTCACATGATCATAGTTAGAACAATGAAATGTTAAAAATTCAATTGCCAATTAAATTTGACTAAAAGTCACAAAGTTTGGTGCTTGAATTACAGGCCGTTTTCGTGCAATGTAGAAACGTGTGTTAGGGGGGGGGGGCGAAAAACGCCCCCCCCAGTACTAATAGGGTTAACGATTCTATAGGAATTCGATTAAAGAACGCAGTGCATCTTGGTAAAAAGTTCCTTGCCGCCACCTTTAGCGTAATCGTCTATTTAAAAGTTTTTACAAAGACGAATTACCTAAGACATTACTTACAACGCACTTTACTACACTACAAAGACGATACCCCGAGGAGCATAATATCCTGACTACCCCGACGCCATTCCATAAAGACACAGAACTAAACTAAAATTAAATATACGATTACAAAAAGATACATACAACCAATCTACCGATAACTACCGGTAGACGGAGCAGAACTGCGTAAAATGACGTCATCGAGCAATCTGAGATACGGAAGTGTTCGGACAGATAAGCTTTCTGAAATGATAAATCATGAGCCCAAGGCCCAAGGAACAAAATATCAAGTGTTGCCGAATTTTGGGATCTGTTGCAAGGAGCTAGGGGGGCTCAAAGATACGAGTTTTCACGCATGCGTACGCAGTTTCTGGTATCTCCAAAACGAGAAAGGGTATTGGTCTGCTAAAATATCTCTCCAAATATCTACCTTGGCTTACCCTAAATGAACTGTATAAGCTCTATGTGCGATCTCATCAGGACTACGGGGATGTTATTTATCATATCCCAGCTAAAGTATGTGAATTCAGTCAAAACATCTTTCTACCAAATTTAATGGGAAAACTAGAATCTGATCAGTATTCTGCTGCCCTTGCTGTAACTAGAACATGGAGGGGAACATCACGAGACAAACTGTACGCAGAGCTTGGTTGGGAGTCACTAAGTTCCCGAAGTCGGAGTAGACGCCTTATTCTATTCTATAAGATTATGACCAATCTTACCCCCTTGTATACAAAGGAGCCATTCCCACCTTTCCATCAGTAGAACTACTCTCTTCGCATCCACGATGCTATTGGGCGACCAAGGGCAAGGACAGAAAAATTTCAATCTAGCTTTTATCCCAACTGCATATCTGAATGGAATAAACTTGATCCTGAAATCAGGTTTTCACCTTCTGTAGCTGTATTTAAGATAAAGCTTCTATCATTAATTCGCCCCCTGCAAAATCTGTCTTTGGGAATCATGACCCAATAGGTTTATCGTATCTTTCCCAAATAAGAGTCGGTCTAAGTAGATTAAATTTTCACAAATTCAAGAATAATTTTAAAGATACCATGAACCCAATGGCATTGAGGATACGGAGCACTTTTTGTTGCTTTGCCATTCATTTGACATTTTGCGACGAGATCTTCTCGCTGGAGTTTCAAATTTATTACTACCATTTGCCCAAATCAACGGTTTTTCAAACAGCGCTCTGATACAACTCTTATTGTATGGCGATAAAGACCTTTCAGATGACATTAATAAAGATGTACTCCAATTTACCCTAAATTTTGTCCATAGAACTGGTCGGTTCGGTTAAGATAATTTCAGGCTTTGACATTAATGCTAAGTCCTACTCCTCTTCATTTTTTCTTAAATTTTTTTGTAAGTCTGTTTCACATTGGATATATCGCGACTTAAGTGTGGATAACAGCCCATCCAATCAAACTCAAATTTATCAAATCCGAAATATTGCGACAGCACAGGTGCTGTGTTTTTGAGTGGGTGGGGGCTTTGGGGGGAGAGCAGTAGCGGCGACTGTTGTTGTCGGTGGTGTTCTCTTTCTAACGGGGCCTCTACGGCACAGCACTGTCGCCTGTGCTGGCCTGATGTCCAATGTGAAACAGATCCTGGTATGTATCCGTATTTAATTGTAATTAATCGTTTGGCGCATTAACTGTCTTTTTTTTGTTTCCAGTTTCGTTTGTATGTATTTGTCAGTAAGTTAGTTTAGTGTTTTATGTAATGACCCTTGGGATAGTCATGGGTTCTTGCTTCCCGGGGTCATTATCCTTGTTATGTAGTTCAGTAGTTTGTAAGTATAGTCTTAAGTACCTCGTTTTTGAAAACTTTATAAATTGCATAGAAAAAAAGTTTCTGCTCTGTCCTACTGGTATAGAAAGAAAGAAGCCTGTTTCGCAGTGGATGTCGAGTTCACAAATTCGAAAAAAAATTTAGAGAAACAAAACACTGAGCCAATGTTAGCAGGGTTTGGATATTGGAGGTCAGCTGTGACGCCTGACATCAACTGCGAAGCAGATGTAAAAAATCCTAAAAAGGAGAATAAGGACTTTGTGACTTTTACGATGGAAAATTTGTGAAAATAGCGTAAGGCCAGTCACTGGTTGAAGTTCTAAAATCTTATCCTTTAAAGATATTCTTTTTAAACTAAAGTTCCAAAGTAAACTCAACAGAAAATTGATTTTTTTAGACCTTGGCAATTCAGCAAAGCAGTGGAAGTTCACTGCGACTCAAATTGGCTATTATTTTAACGTTTGTTATGGTGACTCAAATAATGAGTGGGATTTGGAGATGTCGGATAGAAATTGAGATTTAAGGGCATGGTCATGCTTTGGAAAAACTAAAATTCGGATGAAAACTATCAAGCTAAGATTTTCGATTGTCCTCCTCGAAGCATGAAGCAGTACACCTTCAATTTAGTTTGATCATTAATTCGTAAAGAGAAATGAAGATTTGAGACCAAAATCAATTCAATCATCTCACAGTGTCTAAATTTGCTTTTGGCTATGAATAAAAGATGAAACATAATGCAATAGGCTTTTCAATTTTAGGTATTTGATGGAAACACTAACCACAACACTGTAACTATACATTGGTTCACTTCAATTATCAAGACAGAATATCTCATAATATCACCACAGACATGGAATAATGATATTTGTTTGAGATTCCAGATTATTGGTTGTGAAGGTATGATAAGGTTTATTTTTTTGGAATCATGGAGATCCTCCATTCGGCAAATTCACTGATAAATGATTGAACTTTCAATCGTTAGGCTTGAAACCTTTGTCTTGTAAGCAGTAAACAAGAAGAAGGGCTTAAAGTTTGTTGACGGAGATAAATAGCCAACTAAAGAGTTGTATATAGAATTAAATAGTCAAGAATCTGTCTATTGTATTTCATGACTTCAACATCGTGTATACTGTTTAGCTAGGGAAACGGTAGTGCTTGAAGGCGTTTTTTCTTAACCTTGTTCACAGATAACTCCAATTAGCTCTGTTCTTTTATTTTGAACGATCTGATGTGTATGTCATTTTGGTTCACCATTTGTTTCTCTCCTAGCTGTCCATTCCTTAATCCTCCATACATTATTGAATCAATTGATGGTACAGTAAGGCCTCGCATTTAAGAAACCACCTGAAAGAAATTTTTTGGTTACTGAAGAATGATTAGCCCCCTTACTTATAAGAAACACTGGAGGCTCACTCTCAAAGTAAAGTTTCTTGTATTTTGGTTGATATTAAGTCCTGATCTGATGATGGTCTGGGAACAATTCAATTCATGCAGAGTTCATAAGAAATTGCTACGAAGATACCTTACATTTAACAGCTTTTTACCCGAATTTTAATTGGAATTCATGACAATCATTGATAGCATACAAATATGGCTAATATTTTAATAAAAACTCAATGCTATCGTAACTTATTTTCCAGGGCTTTCCAGAAAATAGAGAAGAAACTTAAGAAACTTTAGCCTAAAAATAACAAGTATCGTAGATATAAGAAACATTTCTTAGGGTGTGAAAAGTGGTTTCTTAAATGCGGGGCCTTACTGTACTCTGCGCCTTAATGCCCAAATAGAATTACGAAAATATACATTATCTCAATATGCACTGATTTCAACATGAAGCAACTCTTAATTTTTTTCTCATTAATCTCTGCGCTCGTTTTGATTATTAGGATGACTGTAATGTCTGAAGTTTATTGTTTATAAATGACAAGGTTTTAGATTTGTTCACAAGAATATCGTCCATTTTTCATTCATTTTATGATACAGGCCTTGCGTATATTAACTTGATTTCCTCCCTAATAGTTTTTAATCTGAAGAACGAAACTGTTACTTCATGTAAAAGAACAACAACCAAAATGAACTTGCAACTAGGGAGAAAATTGTTTAATCCTGCAAGAGAATCAATCAATCAATCAATCAATCAATCAATCAATCAATCAATCAATCAATCTCAAACCCTGAAAGGAAAGAAATAAGTTAGTAACTGCAATAAAGAACAGTTTTGAATGACCAAAAACGCTTTGATCTTTGACAGCTGTTGACTGAGTTTAGCCAATCGGTTGCTTGGGTTTTCTTTTGTTTGTGTGTTGTTTATATTGTTAGTTCGTTCGTCGCACGAACCGAACTGATGAGTGTGCGACGAAACGCATTTTTGGTAATTCAACGTTGTTCTTTATTGCAGTTACTGGTTGGTGAGTTACTAATTTATTTCTTTCCTTTTAGGGTTTAAGATTAATTCTCTTGTAGGGTTCAGCAGTTTTCCCTCTTGTTACAGGTTTATTTTAGTTGTTGTTCTTTCACATGATTTAACTGTTTTCCTTCTGGGGACCACGGTGTTTTTGTTGCCTTTATGGGTTTAGTACGATTAGTCCGTGATTCAAGGCTGTTTTCAAAATTTTGTGTCACAAGTCATGCTTAATGATTCTTAACGATACATACGAATGTTTTGAATTTTTTTAAGAACTCTGGTTTAAAAAATATACAGTCTTTGATATGACACAAGAATCCGTATCATCATGTAAATATTCTTGAGAATTCTTCAAAATTCTCGCCATGCCAGTTTACACAACGCCTGTAATGTACCTTTTTATATGGTTGTCTGATATCCTTAACATTGTATTAAAGCCAACGCACAGAGAATTCCACTTGGCATGGCAAATGGCTACATTCCTGCAAGTCAACTTAAAGCTTCCAGTAGTGGTGGTTCAAACTCTGGGCCAGAGCAAGCAAGGCTTGGCGTAGATATTCGCTGGTCAGGGGGTCATCCTGGAGCAAATTTTTTAAATGATTATCATCAAGTTGATTTTGGAAGTGTAGTCATGCTAACTGGTATAGCAACGCAAGGAGACCCAGAAAGTACTGATGACTTTGTCAAGAAATTCTACTTGAAAATTAGTAACAGTTCAAGTTCATTTACGGAAGTCAAAAATTGCAGTGCTGTTAGAAAGGTGTGTCCCAAAAAGTTGTTACTTCCGTCAAGTCTGACTTTCGCTTATGATTATGGTAATGAAATCTTTGAAAACATTGCACGATTGGTTGATGAATCTTTCGTTTCTTGCCAATAACTTAAAAGAAACTTATGGTATTTGGTTGTGAGTTCTCATTGGCAATTTTAGATATCTTGATTATTTTCAGAATTACAGCATCTTTTTGGTTTCGAACAGTTCTCCGGTTGTGACGTCATCAATTTACCAAATCGTAAACCGCAAAAGCTGCAGTTTTTTTCTTAGGCCCTGTTTATATGAGGAAAAACACCTCACTTGCCAGACCCGGGGCTGAGAGGCGAGATTCCACCTTCCAATAGAATCCTTTGTATTTTCATTTCGCGTTTACATGATGAACGCAACACCACCGGTATAGTGAAATCCCACCTCACAAGAGGTGGAATCTCACCTGGGTGAGGTGAAATTTTTCCATATAAACGAAATACCACCGGTATGGTGAGGTGAAATGAAATTTTTCGTTGATTCTCATTGGTCAGTTCTTTCCGATTTCACGGAAGAGAGACCTTAATCCACCTCGCCTCTCATGCCTGGAGCTGACAGGTGAGGTGAATAATCTCATATAAACAGTGACTGAAATTTGCCTCGCCTGTCGGCCCAGGGTCTGGCAGGTGAGGTGTTTTTCCCCATATAAACAGGGCCTTAGTGCCCTATTATAGTGCCTCAATTAACTATGTGCCTTAATAAACTATGATTTCCTTGAATATTGTACAATTTTTTCTTCATTTATCTAGGATTCACAACGACTTGAATTTTCCAAAACTTTTCGTAAATTCTTTCAATGAAAAGAAATACGCAATAATTTCAAAAATGATGAAGATTTCAAAGAGTGCCAATGAATACTAAAATGAATTACCTGAAATTACTTTGAAACCAGCAAAGCAAATGAAAGATCCATCAACCAATCGTGCAATGCTTTGTAAAGATTTGATCCCGAAACTTATGATTTTAGCTTTTGGTTACAGTTTTTACTTGGTTAAAGGATTTGTTTTCCAAAGAAATGCTTGGACTTGCACTGAAATACTCTGAAGAAGGCGGTCCCAAAGAAAAGACAGGTTTTCGGCACTCTAAGGCCTTTCGAACCTACGTTCTCATCAGAGTGTCTGAAAGCAGAGGTTCGAAAGGCCTTAGTGTGCCAAAAATCTGTCTCTTTCTTTGCGTCTGTCTTCTTCATAGTAGTTTTAAGTTTTAGTAACCACTGTCAGTATCAAGTTTTTAGACCTGCATGTAGATTTAGATCGCTCCTGAGAGCTATAACTACGACCAAGGCACCAAGAAGAATGCATGGTTCAGTAGCTCAGTGGTTTGGGCTACAACGTTTTTCATCAATTCAATTCCTTACAATTTTTGTCACTTTGTAATTTTTGTCAGTGGTGGAAATGTCTTTAGCATAGCAACCCTACATTACTTGCATATAATCCTCTTTATTAGATCCTTCTATCCAAGCTAACTTCAAAATGAACACCCCTCTGTATGAATTTTCCTGCTCCGTTTTCATCAGGCGCAAATGGTTTAGCAAACTTTGTGATTCCCTTACATTTCACCACAACACGCTCTATGTTATTTTCCATATTCTGCATTGCTGTATTTGTATCGCAGGATTTTGATGGAAACATAGACAATAATGGTATCAAATATAATTACTTTCCTGATCCTATTGCTACTCGATATGTAAGATTTCACGCAACACAACTACAGAAAACAGATAATACCCGAAAAGTGCGCTTGAGACTTGAATATTATGGTATGGAACTTCATGGCCAACAAGGTATGTGAGCAACCTTCTGTTTATCTTTTTTTCTTTTATATTTCTAGTCTAGTTTGACATGACAAAGCTGGCGAGGGAATTAAACGTCAATGGTTCAGTTATGTTGTATGTCAGGTTTTTTTCATT
Source organism: Aurelia sp. 3 sensu Dawson et al. (2005) (assembly GCA_964020215.1). Lineage (NCBI taxonomy): Eukaryota > Metazoa > Cnidaria > Scyphozoa > Semaeostomeae > Ulmaridae > Aurelia > Aurelia sp. 3 sensu Dawson et al. (2005). The sequence goes on from OZ026586.1 coordinate 16,335,911, forward strand.
CTTGCGTTTTGCTGCAGCTCTAATGATAGAGAGTGATCTTGAATTTATGTTGCCCCAGTTGTGAAGTATATCTTTAAAATTGTTGTGTAATACTGTAGCAAAACCCTCATTGAAACTGCACTGTTCTGAATGACGGATCTGTTGAAATTTTGCAGTAAAGTCTGGGTTATCATACGTCATGCACATATGTATGACGTCGACCTATTCAAGAGGCAGTTATCCAAGAACCAATGAAAATATACTAACGCAAATGCTAAACTTGGGGTTTATCAACTCAAGCTTCTTTCAGAGATAGATACCAAAATATTTGACGAAATGTTATTGCTTTTCGTGGGACCTTTTTCTGAACGGTTCGTTATAACATGTTTCAGATTTCAAATATATACAGTAACCTTTGTCTCAACAATTAGATCTCAGTCTATTCCTAGTTCATGTTATCAGAAACTCGTATAGTGTATTTGAATCGCAACCAGCCTTCTCTTTTTCTTATCATTTTCATCTAGAAATAGACAAAATAGGAATTTTAAATTGTAGATTGTAACCATGAAGCAAGATGTCCATTTATTCTCTTTTCTTCATTTAAAAAATAAACGTCATTTTTTCATAGCTGGAAGCAAAGCACTTTATCCATTGGGAATGGAGAATTCTATCATAGCTGATTCACAGCTTGCAGCTGATGGTCTAAGTCGTTGTTGCTATAAAGAAGAAGGAAGATTGAACCATATGGCTGGGTGGTGTGCTGGAGATACAACTGATAAGTGGATACAAATTACATTTACTAAAGCAATGACAATAACTGCAGTTACGCTGCAAGGGCATGGAGGACCTGGATCAAGCGACAGAACGTACAGATACTACGTGCAGTACAAAGACGATGGTGCGTCTAGTTGGATTAGAGTAAAAGATGTCGCAAATTCAGACAAGGTGCGAAGGAACTAAGATGTCTTCTCTCTATCATTTGGTACCACTCTTGTCAAGTATTGTCTTGGGTAGAACAGCATCTATTTTGTATTTAGTTTCTACGCTTTGCCCGATAAAAACAGTAAATTTCTTAGATGAGGTTGTGCGTAGAATTTGAAAAGAACTGCAATGTTTAGATGTAAGTTTAAATTCTTTTAATGGAAATATTTGATAACTTGAATTGAATATCTTCGCACAAAAAAGATCGAACATCTTTGGAGAAAGAAAGTGAATTAGCCGTTGTTGCGAAGTTCTGCAGTGATTTTGATTATTACCAATATTCTTATAATTTAGTACTACTGTTGTGGTATAGTTTGATGTGTTTGTCATTTCTTCATAGTTATTTACTGGCAACAAAGATACTCAACGCGATCCTGTGATGGATTTCTTGCCTATTCCAGTTACCACTAAATTCTTCAGGATCAATCCACAAGTCAAGGGAACTGGCTCTACTGTTTTCTGCTTGCGATTTGAAGTTTATGGATATGATCCTGGTATGTTTCTAAAAATTTTATATACAAGTGTCAGTTAGCCGATGGAGCCTAAGGGCTTCAAGTTGTTGCTATAAAATCAGATTGATATTGTTGTATGAAGGATGTTTTTGCACAGAAGCAATGTCCACTGGTTTGAGAATTGACGGATCTTTGGCAGTGAGTGATACATTGTAGATCTACCATATTCATCATCGTGTATTGAATGTTTACATATAACGCAGTTGTCTCATGTAGTTCAGAGTGACGATTGTTGTTTTCCTACGTCAGATCTTGAAAATTTGAAGTTATACTTGTCCTCAAGCCAGCAATCATACATAAGTGGTACCAAAAAGATATTCACTGCCCTGTAATATTCCTGAAATAGAGGAACAAGTCGTAAACTCCGTCGCTATGTCAGTTCATTGGCTTTGTATGTTCTAAAGAAACTAGTGTTTCATTTGTGTTTCGATATTTGCAGTAACACTTCGTACATTGCTTTTTCAGGGTGATGGATTCTATCTAATCACAGACTGAATACAGAATCAGGAACTTTTATAAAAAGAAAATGCCTTAAATGGCTGTACTAAACGATGAACATCACACATTTTTCATCTCGAGTTTAATTCTCAATTCTCAATTAGAAGATACAATAGGCCATTTCGACAATTAAAAAAGGAGACTGGGGAGAGCGGTTTGTTCTGGTAAATGGCTGCTCCGGAGCTTCTACGAATGATAGACTTTGAATGACCTCGCACCTGAAAACCTAGGTAACATTTTCTCCAAGTTGTCTGATGTTCATGCCAGGGTTCTACGTAATACCAAATGCAATCTTGCTCTACCAAAAATGAGAACAGCTTATGGCCAAAAATCATTTGCGTTTCGTGGAGCCAACGCATGGAATAAACTCGACTCGGAAATTAAATTAGCCCCTTCGATTCAGTCATTTAAAAGTAAACTAAAAGCTTCGAATTGAGAACATTCAAGGAAAGCTGATCTGCATCGAATCGTATCGAATGAGTTACCTTTTTTTTCCTTTTACGTTTTTATAGCTATTTAAGTATAAATTATTGTAAATAGGCTTAGATCTTATTAATTTTTTTTCCTTTGCTGGGACAATTGGAAAGCAGTTGCTACATTATTTTTTTAACTGAATTGTATCCCAGGATAAATATTTTTAAAATGAAAAAAAAAATGAAAAAAACTTCCCTCCACAAAAACTGTTAGTTTTGAATTCACGGTTGAAACTACAAATCTTTGAGAAAGAAGTCCCTTAAAAGTAGCAGCAAGGGTGTCCCACGACACACATGCCTCGTAACGAAGGGGAGATCTCGCATCAAACAGCTTTGGCGGGAAAGCGGGAAGGTATTCGTCAGTTTCCTTCGAAGTTGTGCGATCAGATCAGATTGTCAAAGCAAGATAAAAACAAACGTTTCGATGTGGTTCCTGGCAATTTTGAGAAGGTTCCTGATGACAAAGTTGTGCCTCTCTGAGCACTGCAGACTTGATGGGATAGGAATTCAAATTTAGAAATATTCTTCTGCTGGAGAGAGGAAGAGAATGAAACGAAGTCACTTTACGCATTTGTTTTGTTTTGTCGAGGAAAGGTTGGCTTCGAAAGAAGGTCAGGGGGATTTTGTAACATCTAACAAATTCCAAGCCAAGGTTCGTAGATAGAGGTAAGTTGAAATATTGATTTTAGTTGTTTGCGAGGAATATTGCTTCCCATCTCTTCCTTGCAGGAACATAGGTATGGCTAGCAAAGCAAACTGATTTCTACCACCATAAAGAAGTCTAAAAAAGGACGAGCTAACCAAAACAAACCTTCGGTTTATCTGCGAATTACAATATGAAAAGCTTTCTACAAAAAAGGATGCAGCTTATTCAATTTCAATTAATAAGCTATTTACTTTTCAGCAAGAAAAGCGTTGTAAAAATGACTTCTTTAAGCTGCTATCTTCAAGCCTAAACAGTATTGCACCAAATTTTATGTCTTCTTTGCTCAATTAAAAGATAAAACAACTGCCGAGTTCTTCTCCATATTTATCACAACAATGTTTTTTGTTTCTTGCTTCGTTTCTGATCTGCTAGAGCAACTTCGAAGGAAAATGACGAATACCTTCCCGCTTTCCCGCCAAAGCTGTTTGATGCGAGGTCTCCCCTTCGCTATGAGGCATATGAGTCATGGGACATCCTTGCAGCTACTTTTTAGGGATTTCTTTCTCAAAGATCTGTGGTTTCAACCGTGAATTTGAAACTAAAAGTTTTTGTGGAGGGAAATCTATCATTCGTAGAAGCTCCGTGACAGCCATTTACCAGAACAAACCGCTCTCCCCAGTCTCCTTTTTTGATTGTCGAAATGGTCTATTATTCAAGAATATGTATTTTTCCTATTATTTCTTATGGCTCATGACCTATGAAAGATCTGATCATGAAAGTTTGGAAATGATTTTCTTATCATTGCTGGGTTGTTTCGTTGTTTTCAGATTTTAGTCTTATTCCGGTATCAACTATGTTTGTAAGGATTTTATATATACTCAATAATCGTTGGCATAACATATTACTAAATACACTACTCACAAAATCACTCTACCAATTACACTACTTACAAAATTACTCTACTACACTACCAAAACGATACCGCAAGGAGCACAAGGCAGTGTCTACCCTGCGGCCATTTAACATAAGATAAAAACTGCAATTAAGTATGAGGGGAAAGAAAAAAGAAAACCAAAAAAATCACCTAAATCCCCGAAGTTGCAGCAGCTAAGTTTCAGTAGCATCGTTTTATTCAAAACGTTTTGTTGCGTTGGACAACCTTTCATCACCATTCAATGTTATTTTAAGCAGTACAGCATTTGAAAGATTTGGGAAACCGTACGGTTGCAACATTGAATTTACACTGTCGAGAAGATCTCTCCTGTATGCATGGTAAGAATGGCAGTGCAGTTAAAAGTGTTCCGTGTCCTCAACACCGTCGTTTGAGGGGCACAGTGGATTCAATGTGTTTCTAAAATTGTGTCTGAATTGGTGCAAATTTAGCTTACTGAGACGAACGCGTAGCTGTGTGAGTATTGCAAGACCTTTTGGGTCGTGAATGCTGTAAACTGGCTTAGGAGGACGGCGAATAATAGATAACAGCTTGTTTTTGAAAATGCCGATTGTAGGTGATCCTCTTACTTCATGGGGAAGCTTATTCCATTCAAGCAAACCAATGGGGTAAAATCTTTTATTAAAACATGCTGTTCTTGCATTGATTTGGCCAATTGTAGCTGTGTCATCATGTCATGATTCCTCGCCATCTTTTTCAGTTGTATTAAATCATGTTTCTCTCAATACGATTCTCCCGCCACTGTTTATTTACGAATTTTTAACAGCATACTTGCAGGGCACGAAGTGTAAAGAAATCTAGTCTTTAAATGCTTGATTTGCAGAATGTTCTGACGATCTTACAAAGTCAAAGGACACAATGATCACTGCTTCAACATCTGGTCAAAACAATCATCCATCTATGGCCTATGTAAACAGTCCAATATCATGGTGTGCTAATAGTGCTGATGCTGATCCTTATCTGTTAATTGATCTTGGCTCTCCAAAGAAAATCACTGGATTTGGTGTTCAAGGAGATTCAAATGGTGATAATTGGGCCAAACAGACGAAGATAAGTTATGGAAATGAACAATGTTGTTTGACTGAGATGTCCAAGGTAAGGAAGTAATATGGTTCTACCTGTCAACTTAAGTTTAAATCACTAACATTGTTTTTATTAGCTATCGGCAGGGCCGCATTTAAGTATGGTGTGGCCCTGGGCCCAAAACTGATTGGGGCCCGTTTGAATTTACCTAAAAAAGATTTGTTTCACGTGCATAGTACTCGGCACCGTATTAGTATGACTTTTCATAGATAAGGTCCCAAGATTCAGTCTTAACAGCACAAATTGATATCTAACTTAATAATGTAATTTGATTGGGAAAAGATCGAACATATAAAACAGCTGGTACAAATGTATATATTTCGGTACAATCCCACTAAAACTACCCTTGTGCCTTGGTTCGTGGTGCTAATGTCTTTCTTCTTGACCATACAGCTGCAAAATTTCGGATGATTTTTTGAGGTCTAAAACGCTCAGGACATCAAAAGTTGTTGCCATCAGGGACAATAGAAAATTCATTATGTTACTTTGCCGGCGGAGAAGAAAAATTGTTGCTAAGAAATCTGCTCGCCCTGCATGAAGTCATTAAAAAGAAACAACTGCCCAGTCACCTATTCATGAACAACCGATGTTGTTTAGTACTATAGTACCAGCAATGAATTAGCCAAAGACCATACAAAAGGCAGTTCAACTCTCTTAGAATCTTTGTCAATGACTGATGAATCTTGGCAAGAAACTAACAAGGAAATTTGGCGTCATTTATAAACATCTTTCCATGCATTTCTCAACTTGCATGATTCACAATTTTGTCTTCAAGGTCAGCCATTTTATTTTTAAAGTTCATCCCACCTTGAGGTCATAAAAAGTCACTGCTCCGTTCAAGCCCGTTCATATTTGCTTAATACAAACTACAAAGTGTTGCCCAAGTTGTGTACAAGCTCAAACAAGTAGTTGCCCCATTACGTTTTGCACCGGCCATGTTATAAAATAAACTTTGCATACTGTCCCTTAAGCATAAGGCAACAGTGCGGTCTTGTGACATTGTGGACCTTAGTTGACTCTTGACCTTTTCAAACTGAGCAACAATCTAAGTGCGGTCATCGCACTTGGGAAAGTTGCTGCTTACATCTCCTTTCACAATTTGCTCTAACAGATAATAAGAAATATACACTTTTGTATTTCATCAACTCGACAATCATTTGAAATCCAAACCAACTTTATGATTGATCTATGGTTGAGACAAAAAGGAATTAACTACCGTTGTGCAACTATTGTTGCTTGCCCATCAATATTGTCAATATATGAAAGTGCCATGGTAGGTGAAGATGTTACAACTCAATGCAAACACAAGGCTGAAATCAACAGCACTTTATAGGCTATTCAAAACTTTGCTTGGGGCCACCTAAATTTAAGAATTTTAGGGGGCCCGGGCCCAGTGGGCCCATTGGTAAATGTGGCACTTGCTTTCGGAAGCTTGTTGTTATATAGCATTAATGCATTAGTACATCACTTGGAACGGTAACTTCTTTTGGAATGTAATTTGAATGACGTACCGGGTGTCCCAAGAAAGGACGCAACAGATTTGATCGGAGCTAGCGGATTGAATTTAGATCCAATAAATTCAGAAGGATTTTAAAAATAATTCTCGATAGTTAACTTGAAAATGAATATGTCATTGGTTGATGCTGGTGCATTGGCAGAAGGAATATTAATCTTGAAAGTAAAATTTTGCCTCCACTTCCAAACCAGACCTTGTGGGTTTTGGCCTAAACTGCAAGCGCTCTGTTTGGGGAATCTCTACCCTACGAGCACATAGCCTTGTGTTGAGGGAAATATTTGAATAGAAATCCAAACCTTAACTTCAAAACCAATTACATTAATTTTGCCCTCGAGAGAAATCTTTTTTATTCTGCAAAGTCGCAAATAGTATTCCATCTGTTAAATAGGTGAATTAATTAGCACGCAACTTTCATTGTTTGAATGAAATCAATTGTGTATATATAATCTGTCTCAGCATTATTACGAAACACAATCAAATATTCCCACGGGAAAAATATCCATGAACAAGGTTCTTGAAAACGTTCATTCGTGCTCCGCTTTTGTGTGGGTGCACTGTGATGGAAGAGCCATATTGCTTTGTGTATATATGTAATAACATGTTTGTCCATTTTTATCTTATGACTTTCTACTGAAATGTTTGCTCAAAGTTAATTCTTGGGAGCAGGGAATAAAAGGCCCCTCAGAACTTCTAAGCACACTTTCAAATATAAAGCGATTTGCTTTTTTCCAACACTAACCAACAGTGGTGTTCTCTCATCATCGGGGCTTAACTTTGGGCTTTTAGTGCATTGGCCAAATCTGCACTCAGCTCAACCCCCTAAACTTTTGCCAGTTGGGGGTTACAAGAAACAAAAGCCATGTTTTTTCAACAAACCAATGCACCAACTGTCCATGCAAGTGCTCCACAGTGATCCAGACTACGAAAATTAAGGCAAAAAAATACAAAATATCGGAAAAATCAAATTTGGTCAAAACTTTTATCGTGAGGATATATTGAGGATCAAAATAAAGCAAAAATCAGACTTTTGTGACTTCTGAGTCCGGAGATATTTGCTTGCAAAGTTGGATGAAATTGACATTGTTTACTTTTCGTGTAATTTTGGTAGATTTCTACAGAATGCTCTTTTCAACAACAAATTCATTTGCTAATATCTCTGCCCAGGGTTATCGGATTTTGGCTCTGTTTGTTTTAATTGATAGAGCTACATGTCAGCTTACAAAGAAGTCGGCCATTGCCTCTTCCGGCACGCATTTTTTTGTTTTCTTGTTATCTGTCTTAAATGTGCTTATTTTCCTGAAATTGACACCAAAAATGCGTAATTTGAAATTTAAAGTACAAAATAGAAAATTAAGGAAGAATATGTCTGCCAAACCTAGATTTTATCAAAGTAGCACATTTCAGCAGGTAGTCTGCCAAAGCAATATTCTGCACCTGAACATCTTAACCTTTGTTTATAAATCTATTAATAAGCTATCTCCTTCCTGCTTTCATGATTATTTTCAGCCAAATTCATCTGTTCATAGAGTTGGGACTCGCCAGGCTACGAGAGGTGATCTTTTTAAGTCTATTAAAAATACAACTCTGTATGGTCTGCAAACAATTCAGTACTGTGGCTCAAAACTTTGGAACACCCTTCCACTGTTCATACGTGCTGCTAGCTCTACTGTGGTTTTTCGTTCAAAACTAAAAAGATACTTCCTTGATTCATATTCACAAAATAACTGTTAGTTCAACACACAAGACCTATCCCATTGAGGTTCATCTGGTTCTTGGTTATTATCTGTCTTTGTTTTTAAAATAATTTTTGGTTTCTTTGTGCTTTATGGGGGGGCTCTCTCTCGATTAGTTTACCTACTTAGAGAGTTCCTCCTTAGTCAGTAAATCTTAAATACAATTGTGTAAAGTAATTTTTCTTCTTTTGTTTTTCAGTGGTGTTAGTTTTAGTTCTTATTGTTGTAATGTATCTTAGTTGTAGAGTTTTGTGTATGAATTGTATTTAAGATTTATTGACAATGAATGAAACTTGAAACTTGAAACTTGTAGACCTCCCTACGAGCTGCCTGTTTACATGTAAACAAACAAGTGATAGAGTAATATCGCCCCTATCGGACCACCATCGATTCCGTGTTGTGCAACGGCCTTGAATAAAATGTTAAAATTAAAAGGGAGCTTGGGCCTAGCTAATCCAAAAAGCGCGCGAAAGTTGTTTGCTGATGTCATCTCTTTGATATTTCTTCATTTTCGCTGTTTTGTTTTGCTCTGAAGTCTTGCAATAAAGTTTTGAAGTTGACCTACCTGCAACGAAGGTGTAAGTACAATTCAAATTTCCTTCGATGTTTCCACACACCATGTCTATTTTGTGTCGTTTCTCCATATCTCTTTCAGTTAACATAGAATAATCTTCATGAATGTTTTCTCCAACTCTTCTCGTTTCATTTCCAAAGAAATTTCGAGAATCGCACACAAATTGCGAGACCTAAGGCTCCTTTTGGAAGAGCACTGTCACTGATATTATGCCGCCCATGTGTGTCCACTGCGTGAAACCCTTTAGTTTTGTAGACTATTGACGCATCGTGTGGTTAGAGTTGACTGAGGTCAAGGCTTAGAGAGTTAAAAGCGGGAGTGAAATTAACAATATTTTGAAATCATTTTCAGTCAAACTAGAATTGGTCATGTAACTTTCTGGCTTTCTGGGAAAGTAGAAAATACTTTGTTGAACTGTCAACGGCCTTGAAAAGATTTTGATGTGCTAAATTCATCGTTCTTCTGCGGTGGTCTGATAAGGGCGATACGGCCTAATTTATGCGTTTCAGACCTGTCCGTAATTGTGTGGTTCTAGCATGACAACAAAGAAACGGATGGAACAAATCTCACTTTGAGGTTTGTAGCAAGAGTTGAGAAGCCTATTCAAGGTGAGTTCCCTTCCAGAACTGCTTTGACCTCTCTGAAAATCTTAGTTTTCTGAAAAGTGGTCTGATAAGGGCGATAGTTCTCTATATTCGTCCGTAAAAACTGACCAAACTGTATGGCAAAAAAAGTAACACAAGGCCAATTTTTCAAGAATACTGACCTGTGTCAACATGATGCTCATATTCTGCAGATGATATCCACCAACGCTCAGCTTGCGGCAGCGAGCCATTTTTCCATAAAAATCCTTTCTTCATATTGAATTTTTCTTGATGAATGTCGCCTCCATCCCAAGGAAAATAAAGTCAAATAATTGCTGCGAGCATGCGCGAGCAGCCTATATAGTGCAAGAAATCGAGGGTGGGTGGACGAAGTATTTTCAGACTAACTACCTCAGTCCCAGTTTCCGCTTTGTTCATCAAGAGCAGGCAAGAGCAATTGATTAGCTTTCAAACAGCAACAACAGCAAGTTGAAAGTATAATGCTTTTCTGCCTGAGGACGCCCACACCACGATAGTAATTTGGGAGGAATGCTGGCAGAAGCAATTGCGGAAAAAAGGAGGGATTTTCACGGACTCTGGTACGTACCGAATCGTTTTTTAAACCTCATTTGACAGCAGTTATGAGAGGATTCCTTTTTTCCTCTCAGTTGTGTTGACCGTTTGTTGTTTCACAGCGGACATGTTTCGAAAGTGGCAGGAAGATGTCACAAAAGAGGGCCTAGGCCTACGCGTTGCTCACGCTTTCACCAGCAAGCTGCAGGAAGCAGTGCTTGCCACCGGGAGGAAATGGATAAAGAACCAGTGTTCAAAGTTAAGAAGGTGAATTCGAAGGAGCTGTGGAATTAGGTTCATTGATAACTCTGTTAATGTCTCAAGCTTTTAGGCAGGCCTGCAACTAATTATTATTGCTGGAATACTCCTATAAACAGCAGGTTTCACTGCTTCCCACTGGTAGCGGTGGATAAAGAAAAATTTGTTCAAAATTATAAAGGAGAATAGCTTTTTGAACAGCAAGGGATTTTTTTGTTTGGCCAAGTAAAACATGCATGGATAGGCCTATTTCAAGTTTTCCAAACAGTGCCAACTGTAGGTTTCATTAGATTCTTAAATCCAATCAAACTTCACATCACTCAAATCTTCAGAAATTTGCCATGAGTTATTTTAAGAATGAAAGAGATGATGATTTCCCTAACAAGGAAAATCATCAACCAGAAAATTGCACCATAGATGATTAAAAGGATTTTTAACCATAATCACATCTGATAGAATCCTGATGATATTGCTTTAATTATTGATAGAAATTCCTGCAATGCCAAGGATCTGCAAAACTATTCCAGATAAGCATAATTTCCTTTCACAAGCAATAGTTAAATATTTTTCATAATTTTTGCACATATTCAAGCTTATTTCATTTCATTTTATCTTTTTGCAGGAGTAAGGCAATTCTTAACTTGTGAGATTCCTGTAAAGATACACACAGGACACAGAATTGGACTGCTAGTTATGTATTCACTTGTGACATTCCTATAAGAATTCTTAGAGCATTTTAGCAGTAATTGCTTCTTTGACTTGTGGCATTCAAAGACTAGCACAGCATTCGATCACGATTATTTATGTCATTCTTGCAAAGACAAAGGAAGCAGAGGATCATTATTGCTACTGTCACCATTCCCAACACCTTGTGGCATTTCAACTTTGACAAAAAGTGTTATTGGTTGAACTTCTAAAGAATTGTGATGACCAGCTGTTGTGCAGCATAAACTCTCAAGACTGTTATGTTTGGAATTATATCTACCTTAAAAGCTGCAATTTTGCATGGCATACAAGTTTCGAAAACTTGTCTCGATTATTATTCTTATACAGTAAATATTGCAGAATTGCATTACACACTAGGCTGTGAGCAGCACTTCCTTAACATCGTTAACAGCTAGTCTATCTTTATCGAAGCTTTCCAGGATCGGTGATTTTTTCAGCCAAGCTTGTTTATCTTCTGAACACTTTCCGCATGCGCCTGATCCCAAACCGAGTCTCAAGAGGCCTGGATCACAATAGATTCCACCACAACTGCGTGCAGTCCCCAAAAAGTTCACCCCCTCCCACCTCGCTGTTTTTGGCAGCTTGTGCAGACGCAAAGAGCACTTTGCACAGCGGTCGAAACGAATCGGGTCTTTGCTATTCACCCCTCCAATCAGTTATGTAAACTGTAAACACGGCCAAAAATCTTCTTGAAATCTTGATGAAACGACGAAAACAGCAGGCCATTACATCTTGATATTACAGGGAAACTGTACTGTACCTAATTGCGAGCGACGGCTTAGAAAAGTGTCGACTTCACGATGAAGTTGAAACGGCGTAAATCTATGATAGCTTCGGTCTACAATCCTGGACAAAATTGTTGAGGAAAATAACTGCTTCCGCAGACTGCAAACGGCTTGTGACAACACTTGAAACTTATGCCCCGCTATCGGCCCCCTTCCCCCCATTCAGAAGCAAACTGTGGCTCATAGTTACCAACATTGAACGGGGGGAAGGGGGTGCAGATTTTTCTCAACATATTTTGTCCAAGATTGTAGATTTTATGCTGCAATAGACGATTGCGCTAAAGATGGCGGACAGGAATTTTTTACCATGATGCCTTGCGTCACAATGAATTTTGATTGATTTGATTGGCTTATCTGTTCAAAACCGCAAAGGATCTTGGTTAAAAATTCCTTGACGCCATCTTTAGCGCAATCGTCTATTGTAAGTTTTGGTAGCTATGCGTTGCTAGGGGGGCATATTCATATCATGCATTGCGTTGATATGATATATGATAACTAACACGAATCCATACAAGATGGTTTCTCGTGAAATGAGGTCCGCCATCTTTTCCGTAATCGCCCATCGTGATGTAAAATTGTATTTTAATCCTTATCATGGGTTCTTGCTCATAACTTCTACGTTATGCTCATTATTATTAACAATTTATTTTCGTTTACGTTTCATTTACGTTGGCAAGAAAATATATATATATACATAGCTAATAAGCTAATTAAAGCCAACAAAATAATTTAAAACCTACTTTACAGTCCCAAACAAGACCTCATGACCAAGGCGATTCCCCTAAACAGCGCGTTTGCAGTTAGGCCAGAATCCGAAAGCTCTGGTTTGGAAGTGGAGGCAAAACTGGACTTTCAATATTAATATTCCCACCCGCAATGCACCAATATCAACCAACAAGGTATTTATCTTCAAGTTGACTATCGAGGATTATTTCAAGAATTATTTTGGGTTGATTCGATCTAAATTCTTGTCGCTATCCCAGATCAAATCTGTTGCGTTTTTTCTGGGACACCCGGTAATTGGCGAAAATTTGCAACAAAGCTTTTTATAAAGATGCATTGCATTGTAATTATGAATCTGTAATGTCTCTATCGGGATTCTATCAAAAAGCCCTTTCTTCTTAATAAGAAGTTACTCGCTGCCATACTTAACATACTTGTGTACTTTTGTATGATGTTTTGCAGACATTTGCAGAAGCTTTAGAAAATGTGTTCTGGTGATAACGACTGCAGTTTTACTACCAGATAGATTTAGAACAAAATTAACTGTGATTAATGAATAGCGACTGATGCCTGAATATTGTGTTTTTCATTACAGGTCTTCATTGCAAATAGTGATCGCAATAGAGCCGTTTACAATTGGTTTGCACGTGAAATAATCGCTCGGTTTGTGAAAATAAAACTTCATGATAAAAATGGAAATGCTTGCATGAGAGTGACAGTATTGGGTTGCGATGGAGGTAGACATTTATCCTGTCGCATTTAATCATCGTTCTTTCTTGTATCACGTTATGTTCCTGGTCAACTAATCTTGTTGTTGTTTTTGTTCTTATTCGTTAAGCAAAATTCGAGTTTTTTCAAAAATTTTTATGCAATACCATATGATGTTTACCTTTTATAGTTGATTGCTATTTTAAGTTCACTTTGCCATACAGTAATTCTTGCATATAGAAAACTCCAAATTTTTAATCTCACTGTTTTGTTTCCTATTTGAAGAAAATTTCTGAAATATAACATAGTTAAAAAACAATTTGGATTTTGAATGAAATATTTGAAATTTTTATTATCATGTGTTAGGCTCTGTTTATATGGAGAAAATAGCCTCGGCTACCCGAGGCTATTTGTTGGTGAGGCTATTTTCATCTTCTGTTTATATGGGAGAAAAATAGCCTGGGCTTGCTGGGGCTATGTTAATTCTTCTCTATAATCAGCTACGTCACTACGTAATCCCATGAGAAGCGAGCGCATGCGCCACTGGTCATTGCAGACATCAAGCCACTGGTTGTACACGCGTTTTTCTCACGTCTTCTGAAGACATTATTCAAGACAATTGTAAGTACACTTTGTTCATCATAATCTTTACAATTACAATTTCATCTATTTGAACAACGCTTTCTTCTAAGTCACACATAGATTTACGACTAGTTATCGCCTTTTCTATTGACTTTAGGCGATGGATGCACCAAGCTCCGATATCATTCAAACTCTGAATGCAGATGACCCGCCACAAATGGAAACACCTCCCGCTGATGTGGGTAAAACCCTGGTCGATCTCAATAAAAGTTTTGGGCTAATTTCAGATCTGCACCGGCCGATCTTGCTCAACCCTTTGAGCGAAATGACTCTGACGGTGAGCTACCGTCTTCATTTGCACACTGCTCAGTTTCAGCTGCGCCCACCGGGCATGCTTCTTCTGGATTAGACGAGCCATCACCAGATACGTCCACCGGACAAAGTCTTAGCCAAGGGACACACCTTTCCCGAGATAAACGCCCTATTGGTCCTGTGTTTGGCACCAAAGCCAAAAAACACAAAGCGGATACGGTAGATTTCGATACCGTGAGTCTATATGCTAGTGATGAGGAAGATGATACTCCCTCATTGACGGCACAGGTCGCTGCTTTGCTCCCGCCTGATAAAGACACAGGCAATAAAGGTCCGGAAGCGGACGAAACACACGTTCTACTTGACGAACTCGCCAAAGCCCTTGAGACACCATCTAAGATTGGTGAGGAAAGTCACCCAAAACTGGCAGCCATTATAAATTCCCGTTGGGGGAAACCACTTGCGCTTGAAAAGTTAAAACTGATTTTGGAAAAATATGGCTGTGGTGAAACTAATCTGTTGTTGTTGTTGATGTTTCTAACGTTGTTCTTTGAACTTGTTCTTGTTCTTTAGAAACCATTGAATTCATTATTTAGCTTAAACAAAGGACCTTTTATGTTTCGAGTTTAGGCGATTAGCGCAATGAAGCGTCGCTCGATTTGAGTATCTAGATAGGATGTTTTTGATTAAAGCCTTATTTAGGTTAAACTCGCTACATTCATCTTGTTCAAACTGCAACATTATGACAATTTAATCAAAAACATCATATTGACGATGAGCAAGGCGTTGAGGCCATTACGACTGGATCTTAATCCTAACTCTCCAAATGCTGCCAAACAATGGAAACACTGGAAAAGAACTTTTGACAACTTTATCGAGGAGTGTGGAGATACAGCCCCTGATCGTTTTCGTTCCATAGTTAACTTCATTTCTGCAGAAGTCTTTGATTATGTCGAAGAATGCGAAACCTATGAAGCTGTTATTGAGACACTTGACAGACTCTATGTGAAGACGCCAAACAAAATTTTTGCTCGCCACGATCTTGCTACACGAAAACAACAGCCGGGTGAATCCCTTGACGAATTTTTGGAAGAGCTAAAGAAATTAAGCAAGCATTGTGGTTTCGATGCAGTTACCGCTGAAACGTACAGATCTGAGATGATAAGAGATTCTTTCATCAATGGGCTTACATCTAATTATATTCGGCAAAGGCTTCTGGAAAATTCTGAGTTGTTGTTGGACAGGGCTTCCGAAATAGCACGCACTCTTCATACAGCTCAGAAAAACTCTGAATTATACATTCAACAAAGCCCTCAACTAACACCCAGTAATGTTGCTGCTGCATCTACCAATGATCAGTCTAGTCCACATATTAGTCCAGATCAAGAATCACTGGCTGCCTTGAGAAAACAAACCCCTATAAAAAATTCCTGCTACTTTTGTGGAGGCTTCCTTCATGCCAACCGCGCTTCTTGCCCTGCCCGTGACGCTGTTTGCCATAACTGTTCAAAGAAAGGACATTTTGCCAAAGTATGCCAATCTACAAAGAAAGCTGCCACAGTCAATGCCATTTATAAGCCTTCACTCTGTACTATTACAGCCGCTTGCCCCTCTGATCTGAAGCATGCTTCGATTTCGGTCAAAATAAATGACAAAGTGAGCATGACCGCCTTAATTGATTCTTGCAGCTCTGATAACTTTATCAGTGAAGATGCTTTCAAAAAGTTGCAAATACCAGCCCATCCGTCAAGCAGGAAGGTAACAATGGCACAGACATCCATGGAATCTCCAATAATTGGAATGTGTAATGTAACAATAGAGTTGAAAGGAAAGAGATATGATGATGTCAGACTAGATATTCTACACCACCTTTGCAGTGATGTTATCCTCGGACATGATTTTCAGAAACAGCACAAGAATCTTACTTTTCATTATGGAGGGAATAAAGAGGACTTAGTCGTCACAAGCTGTACCCCCAAAGTAGTATCTACTGTCAATACAAAGGAACCTCTCCCTCAACCGACCACTGATGCCAGTGTAGCCGCTGTTGACCCGCCCACTTTGTTTAAGAGCGTTCCAAATGATGTAAAACCTATTGCTACGAAATCAAGATTCTTTAATAAGGATGATCGAGCTTTTATTCGAGATCAGATCTCGTCATTACTAGCAAAAGGCTTGATAAAGAGAAGTGATTCACCATGGCGAGCACAGGTCATGATTGCACGTGACGAGTTTCAACGCCATAAGAAGAGAATGTGCATTGACTATTCTCAGACGATCAATCTATTTACGGAGTTGGACGCATATCCACTGCCACGTATTGAAGATATGGTCAATAAACTATCCCAATACAAAGTGTTTTCTACTTTTGATCTGAAGAGTGCATACCATCAAATACCTTTTCGAGAGTCCGAGACCAAGTTCACTGCATTTGAAGCACTTGGTGACTTGTTTGAATTTGTTGTATTGCCGTTCGGAGTCA
Source organism: Aurelia sp. 3 sensu Dawson et al. (2005) (assembly GCA_964020215.1). Taxonomy (NCBI): domain Eukaryota; kingdom Metazoa; phylum Cnidaria; class Scyphozoa; order Semaeostomeae; family Ulmaridae; genus Aurelia; species Aurelia sp. 3 sensu Dawson et al. (2005). Next base: position 16,352,591 of record OZ026586.1, read on the forward strand.
CAAATGGAGTACCATCTTTTCAGAGAATCATAGACAATGTAGTTACTCAAGAAGGTCTAAAGAATACCTTCCCTTACTTGGACAATGTCACAGTAGCTGGTGTCGATCAAGCTGACCATGACAGGAATGTCGCTGCCTTCCTCGAAATGATTAAACGAAGGAACATAACCCTCAACGCATCGAAAAGCGTTCATTCAGTTCCAGTTATCGATATACTTGGATACCGACTTAGCCACCAGAGCATCAAACCAGACCCTGAGAGATTGCAGCCTCTGCAGGAATACCCACCTCCTTCAAATGTTCTTTCATTACGTAGAGCTTTGGGGATGTTCGCATACTATGCCAAGTGGATTCCATAATTTTCTGACAAGATTCGCCCATTGGCAGACACGAAATTTTTCCCTCTTGACAAAGAAGCTCTTGCATCATTCAATTCTTTGAAGGACGAACTTGCACGTGTCGCCCTGTCTCCGATTGATGAGGATATACCTTTTGTTGTTGAATGTGATGCATCTGATGTTGCAATTTCTGCTTCTCTGAACCAGAATGGTAGACCTGTCGCATTTATGTCTAAAACGCTATCCGCTACCGAACGCCGATACCCAGCTGTAGAGAAAGAAGCTCTAGCCATCATTGAAGCTGTTAGGAAGTGGAATCATTTACTATCTCGTCAGCAATTCATCCTGATAACAGATCAAAAATCTGTTTCCTTCATGTTTGACAACAGAAAACGTTCGAAGATCAAAAATAGCAAAATTCAGTCTTGGCCTCTAGAACTTGCAGAATTCAGATATGCTATCCAGTACCGGGAAGGAAAGGATAATGTCGTTCCAGATTAATTCACTCGTGCTCATTGTGCTGCAGTTTCGACAAGTCTGGGGAAAATCCATGCTCAGCTATGTCATCCAGGTGTGACCCGTCTTCTTCATTTTGTGAAAGCAAAGAGCCTTCCATTTTCAACACAGGATGTGCGAGATGTATGCTCTAATTGTCGGATTTGTGCTGAGCTCAAGCGCAAGTTTTATCAGAGCCAGAACAGTAAGTTAGTAAAGGCAACGCGTCCCATGGAGCGAATGAGTATAGACTTGAAGGGACCCCTACCATCTTCATCAAGGAACAAGTTCTTTCTCACAGTAGTTGATGAATACTCGCGGTTCCCCTTTGCCATTCCCTGCCCTAATGTTGCCACTGAAACAGTTATTAAATGCTTGGAAGTGCTGTTTTCCCTTTGTGGGATGCCTGAATTCATTCACTCTGATCGTGGTTCTTCTTTCATGTCTGAAGAACTCGTCAACTATCTTAGAAGCAGAGGTATTGCCAGCAGCCGTAGCACTCCCTATACCGGCAACTCACAAGTAGAAAGATTCAATGGTATTGTGTGGAAATCAGTGAGGCTTGCTTTGGCCTCTGTTAAGCTGCCTGTTGAGCAATGGGAGAGGGTTTTACCTGATGCACTTCATTCAATTCGATCTTTACTTTCAACGGCCACAAATACCACCCCACATGACAGATTCTTCAACTTTCCAAGGAAATCCAGTCAAGGAGTATCTCTACCCTCATGGTTATCACCAGGGCCAGTCCTTCTGAGAAAGTTTGTGCGTTCCAGTAAACAGGATGACCTAGTGGAGGAAGTTGAGCTGACTCATGCTAATCCAACGTATGCTCACATTCGCTATAAAGATGGCCGTAAATCATCAGTTTCCCTCACAGACCTTGCACCCTGCCCAAGAGATACTTTGAATGCAGAGAATGCAACAGTTGGAAGTGATGCAAAGCTGAATCATGAAGGCAATGTAGCTGAGCTCGGACAATCAGATAGTGTTCATTTTCCCACCCCAATCATTGAGGATGCTGATGGCGATAATGCGGAACCTGTTCAGCAACTCCGACGTTCTACCCGATTGCGCAAGAAGCCTGAAAGATACGGGATTCAAGATGGTGATTGACTTTCTCCATCGGGGGAGAATGTGGTGAAACTAATCTGTTGTTGTTGTTGATGTTTCTAACGTTGTTCTTTGAACTTGTTCTTGTTCTTTAGAAACCATTGAATTCATTATTTAGCTTAAACAAAGGACCTTTTATGTTTCGAGTTTAGGCGATTAGCGCAATGAAGCGTCGCTCGATTTGAGTATCTAGATAGGATGTTTTTGATTAAAGCCTTATTTAGGTTAAACTCGCTACATTCATCTTGTTCAAACTGCAACATTATGACAATGGCCGCCCTTCAAACTGTACCGACTTTCCCCAAGTCAAGTTTAATAAAGAGGCTTGGTCCAATTTGAGTGCTGACAGAAAACAACAGGACCTTCGCCTCGCTAATTTGCAGCAAACGTTGCAAAAAATTGGATTTATTTTGTTGCAAACAGCAAACTCTTTTCTGCTTAAAGATTTTTCGGATCAGGCAAAAATCTCAACTAATGTCACCAGTTTAGTGGATGCAATTACTCTTTTGGCACATTCTACTGCCAAACTGTCGTCTGCGCGACGTAGCTCGATCAAACCAGCTTTACGTTCCGACTACCAGTCACTCTGCAGCAATACAGACGGCATTTCCTTTGGCCCCCTTCTTTTTGGGGAGGATTTTGGCAAGACTGTCAAAGACCTTGAACAGTCCAAAAGAGTTGGACGAGCCTTCAAGGGCTCCAAAAATCAAAAGTATCCCCATTCCTCCCAGCCCTAAAGAAAGGCTGGAGTCAACTTCTCTAGAAATCAAAAGGGGTACCAACATTTCAACCAACGTCCTTTTTTATACGGCGGCCAACCAAGACACCCACAGAAGAGATTTCCTCAGTACCGCCAGAGTCCAGACCAAACAGTTCAGAATGCTACTCAACCGAAAAGATCTTACGCGATTTGGCAGCTCTGAAGTCTGTAAGTCAATTTTCTGCTTATTTACCTACATTCCTTTCTTATGAACATAATAAATGCGCTAATTTTGAGGCAGGTAGGTCTCAAACTTTTTACCAACCTGGAAAGCACTACCCCATGACCCTGAAATCCTCATGACCGTCACGGGTGTCCATATTGAACTTGACGAACTCCCAGAGCCGCCAAAGCCCAGAAGCGCTCAGTTCACCGAAAAAGGGCACGAGGTAATCAAAGCAGAAATCAAGAAACTGCTCGCTAAGAAGGTCTTAGAACTGGCTAGTCCAGAACCCGGACAAATTATATCCCCGATTTTCCTAATTCCACAACCGGACGGAACACATCGTATGATTTTGAATTTGAAGCATTTCAACAACTACGTCACTTATATCGCCATTTCAAAATGGACACCCTTTCCACAATAACACAATTAATGTCACCACATTGTTTTATGGCATCGTTAGATCTAAAAGATGCCTATTACAGCAGCATACAATTTGCATCGCAACATAATAAATTTCTCCGATTTGAGTTTAATGGGCAATTGTTTCAGTATACTTCCTGCGCTAATGGCCTCTCGAGTTGCCCACGCCTGTTTACGAAAGTGCTTAAACCCGCACTAACGATGCTGTATAAACAAGGCCATATAGCAACGGCTTATATAGATGATATTGATGCTATAGCCATATTTACGAAACTTGGATTCATAATACACCCGTCTAAATCGGCCTTCGTGCCTTCCAAATGCTAGGATTTCTATTAAATTCGGACAATATGACTGTCCGCCACACGCTGGAGAAGAAGGATGCCATTATCTCTTTGTGTCAAGGGCTACCTGACAAAGAAACTGCTTCATTTCATTTCATTTCATTTTCATTTCATTTCATCAAAAATTCAAGCTAAGCTATCAACTAATATACAATATATCTACGGCAGCTAAGAATGTGAACGAGATTTAAGATACAAGCTTATGATGCTACTTTCTACCGAATTAATAACAAGTTTGTAGCTTAGGACACCTAGAAAGAACTCTAATGAGCTTTCGAGCTAGGTGCCCGTTGCCTCTGTCAAGCTAACATTTAAAAATATTAATGAATTTGAAAAACTTTTTTTTGACATTAACACTAAAAAGTATTCAAAGAAAAAGGAAGGAAAGAAAAACAGAAAAAAGGGAAAAACCGTTCTGCTACTGTGATTATGGTCATATTGGAGTTTAGTCAGTTTCAGGTGTTACATATGGAAAATTCATGGGAGAAGTTAATTTTCAATTGTAGTTATCTAGTAGCCATGTTTTATATTTTTTAGCAAAGACTTTCTTACTCTTAGCATCTCGTAGTTCTCTCGGAATTTCATTCCATACCTTTACTCCATAATTTGTGATAAAATTTTGTTTGTAGTTTGTTCTGACTAGGGGCTGAGATAAGTGGCCAGCAGTTGCCTGTCTCGTTTGAATGTTATGCCTTGAATCAACTAATTGGAAGAGCTTTTGAAAATGTTCCTCTACCTTTCCTTTTGATACATCGTACATGAACTTAGCGTACTCAAACTTGTAACAGTCATCTAGGTTTAGTAGGCCATACGATTTGAAAAGGGGAGCACTATGTTCGTTTTGTTTTTTGAAGCCTATGAGTCTCACTGCACGTTTTAGTTTCCTTCGAACGGGATCTAGATGCTTAGAGTAGGCTCCTCAACAGTTAGTAATACCATAGTTGATATGGGGTGAAATGAAAGCGTTGTAAATATCTATCAAGGTATTTTCTGATACAAAGTGTCTTATTTTTGCTATAATGCCAAAACTTTTCGCAACTTTGATATTGATTTGCTGGATGTGGTATTTCCAGGAGAGGTTGTTGTCGATTAGGACTCCCAAGTATTTGGCATGATCTGTTTCTACTAAGGGTTCATTGTCTATAGTAAGGTTTAGTTTGCGTGAAGGCTTTCGTTGTCTAGGGTGTACTAGCAAAAAATTTGACTTCTTGGTACTTAAGGTGAGTTTGTTAGCAATGAGCCAGTCTGAAATTTTTCCTAACTCTGCATTTACCGTATCTTCAATGACACTGAGATTTGGATGGGAGAAGAAAAGGCTGGTATCATCGGCAAACAAATGGAAACCAAGAACCTTAGATGCTTGGGGAAGGTCATTTATGTAAAGCAGAAATAGTAACGGGCCTAACACACTTCCTTGTGGTACTCCATATGTTATACTGAGGAAATCGGAAAGTTGTCCACCTACATATACACGCTGCGTTCTGTCTTCCAGATAAGAACGAAACCAGTCCAAAGCAATCCCTCTGATACCATAATATTCAAGCTTGCTAATCAAGATTTCATGGTCTACTGTATCAAAAGCTTTTGCAAAGTCAAGGAATATGCAACAGGAGAAATGTTTGTTTTCTATTGATTCGACTAGTTTATTACAAATGTCTATAATGGCGAGGGTAGTAGATTTATTTTTTTGCTAAAATTCGTACTGCTGCACAAGTTCTTGGCAAAATAGTTTCATTGTGCCCAGGTGAACTTAACAGGCCATTACATTACCGCCAAATAGACCGGGAGAAAACTGCGGCCCTCCGGGTATCCAGAGGAAATTTTGACAGCAATATGAGTCTTAGTGTTCAAGCACAGGACGAACTAAAATGGTGGATTTCTTCAGTTAATGAGGCACATAGACCTTTAATTAGGCCACCTTACTCTTTCCTCATAACAACTGATGCATCTTCAATTGGTTGGGGTGCCGTGTGTAATGGCACTTCTACAGGAGGCCTTTGGACCGCCTTTGGGCGTTCCCATCATATCAATTATTTAGAAATGCTAGCCATCTTATTTGGACTTAAAGTTTTTGCATCTTCCTGCACTAATGTACATTTTTGTGCAATGTCTGACAACACAACAGCCGTTTCTGTGATCTCCTATATGGGAAGTAGCCGTTCAAAAGCATGCAATGATCTTTGCAAAACCATTTGGAATTGGTGCATTTCTAGGAACCTTTGGTTGCAAAATTTCTATGCTGATTATGAATCTAGGAAAAATACCGTTACCTCTGCGGAATGGCAGTTGAATCCAAACATTCTAAATTCTTGTTTTCGCCACCTGCCTACTGCACCGCAGGTTGACCTATTCGCATCGCGAATAAACCGTCAAATTGACTGTTTTGTATCCTCTAACCCAGACCCTGAGGCTTATGCAGTTGATGCATTTACCCTTGACTGGGGTGCTTATGACTTTTACGCTTTTCCCCGTTTTAGTTTAGTATCGAGATTGCTGAACAAGATAGAGTTAGGCGGCGCAGAGGGGATTTGTGTTTTACCACACTGGCCAACCCAACCGTGGTACCCCAAAGCCAGACAGATGATGCAAACAGCACCAATTATTCTAAAGCCAAGCAAGAATCATTTAAAATTACCGACCCAACCAGAAGTTCTGCATCCGCTACACTCAAAGCTTCAACTTCTAGTGTGCCACTTATCAGCACCAAATTAGCTGGGTACCGCCTGTCACATTCTGCACGGCATTTGCTTTTGTCGTCATGGCGACCGGGCACACTAAGACAGTATAAGTACCCTCTCCTGCGATGGGAAAAGTTTGTTCTCAAAACAACATTGACCCACTGCAACCCCTGATACCAAATGTAATTGACTTCTTGACGTTACTTTTTGACTCGGGTGTGGGTTACAGTGCTATCAACACTGCTAGATCTGCTTTGTCTACAATTCTCACTCGTGAAAATGGGCTTCCTATCGGTGAACACCCACTTATAAGTCGCCTGTTGAAAGGCGTTTTTGAGCAAAGACCCTCGATACCAAAACATACCACAATTTGGGATGTAGGCCACCTTCTAGACTATCTACGAAGACTTTCGCCAATAAGTCAGCTCTCACTGAAAGAGCTCTCCCTCGAGACAGTAACACTGCTCTGCTTGCTTACGGGCCAGACATGTCAAACAATTCATGCTATAGACATTCAGAATATGCAACAGCTGCTGAATATGATTCGTATCACCATTTCCCAGCCCCTTAAAATGACGAAAGCTGGAAAACACCAAGCTCCGCTGGAACTTTTGCCATATCCTTCTGATAGAACTTTATGTGTTGTAACTCACCTTAAAGAGTATCGAGGACAGAACATCTTCGGAATAAAAACACAGCCTTGTTTATAAGTTTCCAAAAACCTCATGCTGTTGTAACTCGAGAGACAATTTCTCGGTGGGTAAAGTCAACAATGAAAGCTGCTGGCATGTTTACCGCGCACAGTTGTCGCGCAGCCTCAACATCGGCTGCTAAAACAGCTGGCCTTCGCCTTAGTGACATAATGGCCAGTGCTGGCTGGTCAAATGCACAGGCATTTGCACGTTTCTATTGCCGATCAGTTCAAAGAGACAATTTCGGTCAGCATATTATATCACAGATCAACCCCAATGACACTTAGTTTATGGTACATTTTATCGCTTACTGACTTGCTCGCTATTGACACAAACCATTACCATATGATCGCGTATCTTATAGTGTTGCTACTATTACCTTATCAACTGATTAATTTGATTGTGTTAGCATTGCATTGTCATTTCACCTGACAAACTTTAGTACTATGAATATCGTTATGTTTTCGAATTTACTGACAACTTTCTTCCCGCTGTTTTGGGTTCATGATCACAGTGCTTTGAAGTCTCATGGGATTACGTAGTGACGTAGCTTGTTTTAGAGAAGAATTTAAAAATTAAACGAGACTTACCTGTAAGTTGAAGTTTTATTTTAATCAAACTTCAACTTACAGGTAAGTCTCGTTTAATTTTTAAATTTTGCACCAAATTTGACAATATGACAATGAAAATGATGGCTTGCGCTTGTGCAGTATCTGCAATTTTGTGTCAGTGAAGTGAGGCTATTCTTGCTTGTGTTTATGTGAGAAAAAATAGCCTCACCAAGCCGATATATCGGCTCGCTCAGGTGACATATCGGCAGTCAAAAATAACCTCACGCGGGTGATACTGTTTGCAATACTCATATAAACGCAAAATAAGAATTACATTAGTTTGTATAGGATGCCGATATCTCGGCTTGAAGAATAACCTCGGGTATCCGAGGCTATTTTCTCCATATAAACAGAGCCTTAGAAATGAAAATATATCAGTCAGCCTAGTTACTTATAGATGAAGAAATATCCTCAATACTCACCGCAGTTTCTTGAATATCCATTCTGTTACTTGCGAGGAATTACTGTTATTGTTGTTAACAGCCTTTTACGGTTCTTTACCATGTTTGAAAAAAGATATTTTCATCTTGATTCATTTTGTTGCTCTTCACAACTTCAGATTCTGAATTCCAATGCTTCTATTTATTTATCGTTTAGGTATACGGAGGACTGCATTGGGTTTAACAAATGGACTGATTAGAAACAATGTGTTATCTGCTAATTCTGCCAAGAGTAACAGTTATCAGTCAAGTCAAGCGAGATTAAAAATTGCTTCGAGCTGGTGTGCTGCATCTATGTTACGAAGTGAATGGATTCAGGTTGACTTTGGACGGACTGTTTCTTTAACCGGCATTGCTACGCAGGGTGATCCTAATGCCGCTTCTGATAGATACATTGATCTGTTTTATTTGCAAAGAAGTGATGATGGGGCCAGTTTTTTAGATGTTAAGTTTATCGGAGGAACGTTGGTAGGTACACTTTTACTTTGTAATTCATCCTGCCTGAGTTATTTCTTTCCAAAAGTCTTCATGTTGATATTCTCATGAAGATGTAGTTTGATTATTGATTTACGTTTTATGAGTCGAGGGACATACAACATCACTGTTTAGTTTTGTGTGTAGGTAACGATCAACACATTTCTGATATCATTTGTAGATTTCAGATGCAATTACTTGCAGATGTACCCATTTGGTTTGTGCGTTGGAACTTATTCGAAGCTACGAGTTATTCAATCTTCAGTCTATGTGTACAAAATTCCATCGTAATTAAAGTTAGGTTTTAAAAACATCTTAATGGTTTTAAAAAAATGTAACGTTTTTCTTATCTGAACTAGAGAATTTCAAATAATAGCTATTTTACATTTCTAATTTTTGCTAAACATTGCTGTTTTGGAAATAGTTGTTAGCTCTACTCTCTTGCCTACATTACAGAAATTAAATAGGATGCTAGCCTTTGTTTGCGTTGACCAATTTAAGATCGTGCTGTCTTGCTTCCTGTGGTCGGTCATCTCGCATAAACAGTTCAAATCGTATTACATCCACACCGGAATTTGAACCCACAAAAGTTTACTTATGTCGGTCGTTGTTGTTGTTTGTGCTGGACGGACGTGTTTTTGTTTGCTCGTTACTTGGCTGAATTAATTGGCAAATTAAAGTTCAAATCACTTGACAAAATGGCAGCTAAATATGTTCCAAGGCCAGAGGAAGCTGAAGAACTGATTCTTGAAGCCATAACGAAGATAACATCCCCAAAGTCAAAGCAGCGTGCATCATCGGAAAAAATTTGCTCGGCGTTGTTAAGAAGTCATGGCCTGGATGAAGCTGTAGTCATGCTCCAGATCACAATGATGTTGGTTGGCCACCAATAAAATTGAAAATAGACCCAAAAATGGTCTTGAATCCCTGAAAATTGTGGAAGATAAAGTGTGGAAAAACCAAGAAAATTGCCAAAAGATGAGGATAGACTGGCAGAGTGTCAACAGTAGCTGCAGGCAGTGGCGGATACTGAGAGCAAAGTTATGGATGGAATAGGAAATGTTGAGAAGGCTGAGACTATTGAAAATTTTGAAAATGAGACAGAGAGTGTGGGAAGTGAAAACATTGAGAGCGAAACAGAAAGCGTGAAAATGGAAAATACGACGGATTCAGTAGAAAGCATGGTTGAAAGTCCAAGTGAAATGAATAAGCGTATATAGGCAGTAGAAAATCAGGTGGAAAATATTTTGAAACGGAAGGATGTGGAAAGTACGGGAAGAGACAGCAGCCAAAGTAAATTCCTTGAAATGTCGTCAAAAATATCGAAATTGGAAAAAGAAAATAAAGCTCTGCATGACGAGATTGTCTCCTTGCGACTTGAAAACCTAGAAATTAAAATGACAAAAATAGTTTACGAAAAGGATGAAAAAAAGTAGATGGTCGCTTAGGCCCATGTAATGTTTCTGCAAATGTTTTTGAATTTAATCATTCTAAAGAAAACCAAAAAATGGACTTTGGGGTGTCTCAACGGACGAAAATAACATTCACAATCTATGGAGCAAATATGTAGTTCAAATGGTGATATTTGGCAATTCCCAAAGCGTGCAGTCAGAGCTCCTAGAAGATTACAAAAGCAGGATCTATACAAAAACAGATACAGCGTACTTGCAGAAGGCAGTAATATATTTACAGAGGATTTAGTTGTAGAAGGAAGTCACAAGCGAGATCAAATTTCATCTTATAGTGCAGCCGGGAGATCTTTTGAGGCGTCCAAAGAGGGATCTACTGAAAGAATGACCTCGCAACCGCATACCCAAGGGAAGAGAATTATGGGAAATGCTGATAAAAACAGATTTTCATAAGAAAACGAAGGCTGGCAAGGACGAAGAGATGACTTTGGGTATGATGGACGGAAAAGAAATCTAAATGTAAAATCTGGTTGGCAAAAACCAAGCGTGACGATAATTGGTGATTCTATACTGCGAAATGTGAAGAAGAAAGATATAAACGATGAAGTGAAGAACGTGAGGTGTTACGTTAAATCCTTTTCAGGAGCGAAAGTTGAAGATATGGAGTCGTATTTACCGCCAACAATCAATTTGAAACCCGACGGCATCGTTTTCATGTTTGGGACAAATAACCTTAGGGTCTGATTGTATGAGAAAAAATGTCCCGTCTAGCCGGGACGGGACGTTTGTCGAGATCCTACCCCTGCGGTCAAACCCTTGATAAAATCAAGTTGTGATCATATAAGAAAAACATCCCGTCCCGGCTAGACGAGATAATTTTCACAAGCGGGATCCCGCCTTTGGCCAAGCGGGATCCCAATCAGACAGGACGTTTTTTCTCATATAATCGCATCATCCCGGCTGGACGGGACAAATGCCGGGATACTTTCAACCGTAGTGCGCATGCGTAAGCAAAAGACACGAGTTACTTTCAAAATGGCCTCCACTGCCACGTCAGATCAGCCCAAGCCTGTTGAATCTGTGAAAGAAAATGAGAAAAAAGACAGAAAAAAGATATTCAGATGGACACCAACGATGATTGATCACCTGATTAGCTGCTTAGGAAATTATCGCACAGCTATGGAGTTTAAAGGGAAAGATTTTGATGGAGATAGGCCAGCTCAATACGCTGCACTTCGAAAGGAGATGACCAGATTCAGATTCAGATTCAGATTATTTCATTACCAATCAATCCTAAATACAATTCTACACAATACACTACACCTAAATACATACAAGAAAACCGTACTAAACATAAAAATAAATCAGAATTAAAGATTACAAAAAAGAAACTTTACATGATTGTATTTAAGATTGATTGATTGAGGAGGAGCCCTCTAAATAGGTTAACTAATCGAGAGAGAGCCCCCCCCCCCATAGAAATAATAAAACAACAACATAATTCAATAAAATAAGAACAAAACAAACTGTTTGCCAGATTTTCCTGAAAAGACGGAAGAAAATCAATTTGGGAGATCATTTAATCGAGAAACAAGGATGATTTTATGAGTGAGTTTTCAGTATGTGTCAAGAAAATGAGTTTTCAATTTGGACCGAAAAACTGCAACGGAGTTAGCAACACGTATGAAAAGTGGAAGAGTGTTCCAAAGTTAGGAGCCAAAATATTGAATTGTTTGTAGACCATAAAGTGTAGTATTCTTAAGGGATTTAAAGAGATCACCTCTGGTTGCCTGACCAAAATGTTTGGCGCTGAAATGTTTGGCCCCGAATCATCTTCCACAATTTCACCCACTGAGTTTGACAGTTTAACAGAAGAGGAAAAGAAAGAAGAGAGAAAGAAAATGAAACAGCGAGAAGCAAGTATCAAGCAGGGCTACGATCGGATTTTGGAAAAGATCATAGATATCAGACAACGATTTTCAAATGCTGTTGTTCAGGGTTCAAGAAGTGGGAGTGGTTAAAATTGTCATGGAGCATTATGATCGTTTGAAAGTCATTTATGGGGGATCTCCATCTGCAGTCAGTTTGGAATCTGGTGTTGAAACTGATGAGGTAAATTCCAAGGACACTTGCCAAGGTTCAGATGTGTTTGGAAATCAAAATGGCACAGAACCAGCACTTGAAGATCTAGTACTAGATAATATGCCATTGCCATGTGATGAGTCAAGCTCCTCATCTTTAGCTGCTTCTTCGGACGAATCAGCAAGGGAAAGTATGCCCAATAAGAGAAAAGCTAGTACACCAATACCAAAGCTGATAGACAACAAACTAAAATACCTAGAAAAGAAGCTCTCAGCATCCCAAAGAGATGCTATCTTATTGAATGAAGCACGGGATGATGCTGCTCTCAGGCGTGACTTGATAGATACAATGAAAAGTTCCAATGAGACTTTCACAGAGGCCATGAAAAGCGTTGGGGAATCAATGAAGCTCCTAAGTCAAAGTATGGCAAGTTCTATTCAGGCACTAGCCAACTGTCTTTCACCACAGCCTGCGTTTCGTCCACATCAAGAAATGATGGGTAATATGTTTCAGCAGAGGTCAATGATGGATTTTTTGGATTCAACACAGGAACATAAAGACAGTACCTTTATGGTTTCACCCAGGAATATGACAGGCAGTGGTGAAAGTTACACATATGAACAACTCTAACAAGGTTAAATACTACCATAAACAGAAACTATAACAAAACAGTTTTATATGCTCATAAGTGATCTGGCAAACAGTATCTCATGTAATCAGTTATAACTTCTCTTACTAATTCTCCTTCATCAGTATTGCAAGAGTAGATGGAATCAGCTTCATTAGCTCGTGAGTCATCCTTTTCATGAATCTCTGTGATGTGTGCCCTTAGAACATCTTGTTCAATGGTAAGGTCAGACATTTCACAGAAGTTGTGGAGCACAAAGCATGCATAAACAATGGTTGGAATATGAGTCAATTTGATGTCAATAGGTTTTGTTAGGATTGACCACCGTGCTTTAAGGCGACCAAAGGCGCATTCAACTTGATTTCTTGCTGATCGCAACATGTTGTTGAATATTACTTGGGCATTTGTGTTGCAACTTGTGTACTCTTTCATGCAGTACGGTGTGAGTGGGTAGGCAGGATCACCAATAAGGTAGTTTGGAACCTTTGATCGACCAGGAAGGAGTGTATGATAAGTAGTAGGGATTTTGTTAGAGGACATGTTCTCGCATACCTTTGAATTTGCAAATATTTTTGCATCATGCAGGGATCCAGGCCATCGACAGTCCACATCCATAAATATGCCCCTGTAATCACAAACAACTTGAACTGATAAAGAGAATAAGTGTTTGTAATTGAAGAAGCCTTGTGAAGCTCGTGATGGACGAATGATTGGAATATGTGTTCCATCAATTGATCCAAGTGCCTGGGGCATCCCAAACTTCATTTCCATGCATATTGCTTTTTGCTTTACTTCATCTTCAGTTCTGGGCATATACAGGAAGTGGGGGCCAAGTTTTCTGGTGATAGCATCACATATGTCAAATACAATTTGTGAAACAGTAGTTTGATGTATTCCAAAGGTATTTGCTGTCATCCACATTGAGCCCGTATCTTTTAAATAGTACAAACACACTGCTAGCTTTTTATCAGCATCCAGCTTCCTGTGGTTTGGTGAGGTATCATCTGGGGAAATATAGGGCCTAAGCATGTCAACCAGCTCATAGAATGTCTCTTTAGTTAAACGAAAGTTCTTTTTCCACTTTTCATCCCCATGCTTCCCATTTACTAAATTTTGCCAGAACGTATCATTGCCTCCATCTTTGAACCAAACTGATCTTGGCCTACGTTGCAAACGCTTCAGTCTCATCAATCCCATTTTGCGTACGAGGTGATTCTTCTTCCGTAAGGAAATAGCCAAAATTGCATCGATTATTCTTCTTTGATGTATAAAATATGTTTGCACAATTTGTTGAAGCTGCATGCTCAAAGATATCAAAATGAAATATTGTGTAACAATTGTTTTTAGCAGAAGTTTCTTTAGCATGTTAGGCGCCATTTTGATATTCGCAGTTTAAAGTTTGGCGCCAAAACGCAAATTTGTCCCGGCTTGCTGGGATGTTTTCTCTCATGTAATTGCAACTTGATTTCACCAGGGCTTTGACCGCAAGTGTAGGATCTCGACAAGTATCCCATCCCGTCTTGCCGGGACGTTTTTCTCATATAATCGCAAGTTGGTGTTTACGAGGGTTTGACCGCAGAGGTAGGATCTCGGCAAACGTCCCGTCCCGGCTAGACGGGACATTTTTTCTCATATAATCAGACCCTTAGAACTGACTCTCCGAAACAAACTGCTGAGAATATAATTGGATTGGCTACGACTACCGCAAGTCAGATTGAGCATGTTGCAGTATCAGGCATAGTGACGAGGGCAGATTCCGTTCAACTGGATAACAAAAGGAAAGAGGTAAACTCAATATTGGAAGAGAAATTAACAAGGATTGGAATCCCTTATATAAATCAGGACAACATGAAACATAGTCATCTCGATCGATGAGGATTACATCCAAATTTTGCAGGAAACCACCTTCTGACAGGAAATTTTATTGAATATTTAAAATCGTGACTTGTAGAGGTCTATTCTAATTCTATATCTTTTTGGTGATGACTCGAGTGATGAAGCTTAAACGCAAACGTGTAGAAGCTGTAATGTTACTGATGAAAATAACAACGAGGTCAGAAAATGAAAATAGCAGCCAAGGTCAGACCACGATATATCATTAGATAAAAGTTCACATCCTCGACCTGAAAATCAAGCATCCGAAATTTCTGAAATAAACAGTGCTACTTCCAGTTTATCTATACCGTTAGCTACCTCATTTACCTCTGATGCTTCAGATGCTTCAGATGCTCCAATTCCAGGAAAGAAACCAAAAATTGAAATATCAACAGGTCAACATGCGCCTCCACAGCACGCCACAATACGGGGAGCCGCGAACGTCGATGAAAAGAACAATTTGCAGGGTTCTACTAAAGCTGCAACGGAAAGCCCTGTCCCCGACAACACAAGGCGTCCATGGTCAAATATTTGCAAGAACTACAATAGAGGCATCTGTCATCGAAGTGATTGTAGATATATCCACAAAGTTGTTACAACATGCAGATTCTACAACAATCCATCAGGCTGCAAAAAAGGCCAAGAATGTAACTTCCTCCATGTGAAGAAACCAAGTGGGGGTAATGGCCCAACAAGAGATCCCCAAATTCAGAGAGCAGATAGTGACACACGACAGTTGGAGTCGATGAAAAATAATATTCATTCTTTTTTAGAGAATGCCCTCGAGTCGAAATTGACGAAAGTCCTGCAGCCTGTTATCAATGCTACTCCGCACCAATTCGTGCAGTCAATCCCGTCCTATCCCGTCATGCCATTCACCAATCACACGCCTCAAGAACAAGTTTACCAGTTCCCAGCACCGCAACCTATCTACGAACCAATCCGACAAGAAACAAATCGACAAGGATTGTACCCAATGCCACAGCATTAGAAACAAATTCATTAAAATGCCTCTACACAAATGCAGATTGCTTAAGCAACAAACTACAAGAACTCGAAATTAGATTGATTCAGTCAAATACAGATTTATGTGCAGTTACGGAGATACTACCAAAAATGATAACTGCCAAATGGAAAGAAAGTAGTTACGTTATCAAAGGATATAAAATATTCACAAATTTTGAGAAAAGCGAGTCAAGAGGAGTAGCTCTTTATGTCAAAGATAACATAAATGCAAGGCTCTTAGACTATAGCGTACCCTCCATTGAGTCAGTCTTCGTTGAAATATCAATAAATAAAAATGATAAGATATTGTGTGGCGTTGTTTACAGAAGCCCCTCACTTGATAACCACGAGTCACTGATTACGCTAATGAAACTGGTTGCATCTAGTGATTATCATACCAGAATTTTAATTTTTGGTGACTTTAACTACCCGGAGATTGACTGGGGACACCATCTTGCCAATACTGACGTAACTCATCCCGCTTATGCATTCCTTGAGGCAATAGATGATTGCCTACTTACTCAGCACATAGATAAAGAAACAAGACATAGACAAGGCCAAAGATCAAATTGTCTTGATTTGATACTTACAAATGATTCCCATTCTGTTCAAAAATTACTATACAAAGAACCCCTGGGTTCCAGCGATCACCTCTCCATAGAAATAGAATATACTGTTAACGTTATTAGACAACATAATCTTGCATCAGATTCGAAGAGATACGCTTATGATCGAGGGGATTACAAGTCTCTGAATAATGAATTGAAGAGCGTCAATTGGGACAAGGAACTAAACGATATGACTCCAAACTCCATGATGTCTTATCTAGAATCTAAACTAAATTCGGCAATCGATAAATTCGTTCCTGCATATCGTATCTCAAAAAACGTCAATAAGAAACAGCCACTTTGGATGAATAGATCTATCCTTAAATCGATAAAAAAGAAACATAATGCCTACAAACGATGGATTATGACTAGAACCGGTAAAGACTATGAGAGATATAAAAGACATAGTAATACAATAAAATCGAAAGTTCGCAACAAGATAAAAGAATTCGAGAAAAACATCGCTGCAGCGATAAAAACCAATAGCAAGAAGTATTGGCAGTATGCAAATTCCAAATTAAAAACAAAATCACAAGTACCCGATCTGAAAATAAATGAAGCAAATTACACTAGCTCCGAACAAGAAAAAGTCGACGTCTTGAATGATTTCTTTACCTCAGTATTTACAAGAGAAGATCTATCAAACCTTCCAAACGTACCCAATCTCAATCACATTGCTGTGCTTAAAGATGTTGAAATTACGGAGGAAGTGATTCTCGAAGTTCTTAAATCCTTAGACACTTCAAAATCTCCTGGACCAGACAACATACATCCAAGAGTATTGAGGGAAACAGCTGAGGTCATTGCCCACCCTTTATACTTAATCTTCAAAGGTAGTCTTGACGTTGGAGTTCTTCCTGATACCTGGAAAATAGCTAATGTCTCTCCTATATTCAAGAAAGGCAACAAACACGTTAGAGAAAACTATAGACCGATTAGCCTCACCTCAATCGTATGCAGAGTGATGGAAAGAATAATAAAAAACGCAATCGTAAAACACTTAGACGAACATAGCCTCTTTTCGCCCGACCAGTTTGGATTCCGTCGCAAGAGATCGTGCGTGCTGCAACTACTTCATTTCTTTGAGGAAGTAACTTCTATGTTAGACGAAGGAAAATATGTCGACGTCATCTACTTTGATTTCGCGAAAGCATTCGACTCTGTACCTCATCAAAGATTGTTAATTAAAATTAAATCTTATGGAATCGACGGAAAAGTCTTTAACTGGATATCTTCCTTCCTAAGTAATCGGAAACAACGAGTCGTTCTAAACGGATACAAATCGGCTTGGAGTGACGTATTAAGTGGTGTACCACAGGGAAGTGTATTAGGCCCCTTACTTTTCGTACTCTACATAAATGACTTACCTGAATGCTTAGATAAATGCAAAGTGAAAATGTTTGCTGATGATTTGAAACTTTATTCATCAAATGACGGGAATAAAGTCGAGATCCAATCTGATGTTTCAAACATTGGAAAATGGTCGAAACAGTGGCAGCTGCCACTTAACACAAACAAATGTCACGTGCTTTATCTTGGCAACCAGATAGACACATCCACAAGATATCATCTTCAGGATGAAAAAAAGAATTACGAAGCAGACATCTCAATAGCCGCTGATGTAACAGACCTTGGTGTTGTCGTTGATAATAAGCTAAAGTTTGATAAACAAGTTGCTGAACGTGTAAAAAAGGCAAACGGAATCCTTGCATCAATAAAACGTACAATCAAATTCATTAACAAAGAGGTATTCTTAACCTTATACAAGAGTTTAGTTCGACCATTACTAGAGACGGCTGGAGCTATATGGAGCCCTAACCTAATCAAACAAGTTAAAATGCTAGAAAGTGTACAACGTCGCGCCACGAAATTAGTGAAAACAATCAAGGATGAATCGTATGGCAATAGACTACGAGCATTAGACTTACCATCACTCGAGTATAGAAGAAAGCGTGGAGATATGATTTTAACGTTTAAGCTGTTAAATGGTTTCATGGATACTGATCCATCCTTACTCTTCGAAATGAAGCAGAATAATACAAGAGGACACAAATTTAAATTGTTCAAGAAATGGTGCAACCTTAACATTCGCAAAGCATTCTTCACGCAAAGAATCGTTAATGACTGGAACAATCTAACGATCGAGGTCGTCAATTCTTCAACAGTGCAGCAATTCGAACGTGCATACGATAAGCTAAAACACGCAGATAAATTCACGTACACATAGATGCAGACTAGTAGTAGAAAGTAACAGGGTTTCATAGGTCTTTCTGACCTTCTACTCCCTTATCTCCTTATATTATTATTATTATTATTATATGTCTCCTGTGACATTGACAGATTTTTCGAGCTGAGGACAAAGTATTATAAAAGTCCTATGTTGGCTTTTTTGAACATCAATAGCCTTAGATACAAAATAATCGACCTTAGAGAAATTGCCGAAAGATGTCTCCCAGACAGGGCCGATACCAGCTATGACTACACAGGGGGGCGAAAAACCAAAATTTTCCGACGAAAAACCATCAACAACAACAGCAACAACAACAGTTGTGGGAACATACGTCATATTTATACATTATATGACCGACCTAACTCCTCAGTAACTAAACTTTGGCCACATTTCGCAATCCAACGCTGAAATCAACACAATTAGTGAACATCAATCAAAAATATGCCATAAATTCGATAATTTCTGTTGGAGTTTATGTTTTTACACTAATAAATTCATGTTTATATGCATTATTTTCTCCTCAAAATCCTCCAAAACTAGTCATTTAAATCACAAAAATTCCGACAAGAGAGCAAAATTTTCCGACAAATGGTCTCCTGGGGGCACTCCGCCCCCCAGCCTCCCGTTGGCTTCGGCCCTGCTCCCAGATCTTTTATTGATTGAGGAAACAAAGCTCAATCCAAGTTTTAAAACAGCAGAAACACTACTCATGAAAAATTATCAGAATCCCCTCCGAAGAGATAGAAATGAATTTGGAGGAGGGCTAATGCTGTATGCTATGTTGTGTATTGTAGCTCACTGAAACTTTCCAGAACTCTAACTTTTAATCGTGCTTCAGCGAAATCAACGAAAGAGCGTCCATAAAACGCGCATATAAAACCGTCAGCTATATTTACATATGTACATCGAAAACCTCTGCACCTGCATTCGAATAGTTCAACGATATAACGAGTCTCAGTTCTATTACTATTGTTTTCTCCTTCTCTCTGTCTCTAACGATTCTAACGATTCTAACGATTCTAACGATTCTAACGATTCTAACGATTCTAACGATCTCAACTCGATTCGGTATCCGTCCACTCTCAATCTCTCGAAGTCTCAACTAATTAATGTGTGTCTCTCAAAAATCGTCACGTGACTTAATAACTACGTCATTTTCACAACATGCTAGAACTGGAATCGTATGTAACAGAGTGCATTCACTAGAAACCCTGAATCTAGAGCTTATATGTTCTGAAATCACTATTCAAAAGAAGAAATGGATTTTATACTGCATTTATCGACCACCTGACTTAAATGTTAGGTTTTTCTTTGACAAACTGTCAACATCTTTAAATACTGTCCTTGACAAATATGATAGCATTATTATCATGGGCGATATAAACATCGATACACAAAATGATCAGAATCCGGGCTACAATGAATTTACTACTTTTTGTGATGTTTTTGGGCTCTCCAACCTTGTAACTTGTAAAACTTGTTTCACAAAACAGAGAAACTCTTCGATTGATGTTATCCTAACCAACAAACCAAGACTTTTTCAAGCAACCTCAGTTTTCGAAACAGGGCTAAGTGATTGTCATGGACTGGTAGCAACCACCATGCCCACCATGAGAGCTCACGTTCCTCGGCTCAGACCTAAGATAATCAAGTATCGCAGTTATAAGAACTTTGATGTTGAGATTTGCCGAGAGGAAGTGAAAGGCCTTGACTTTGGTTGCGACGTTTATGATCCAGATCGTCTGTGTGATAATCTTACTGCAAATTTTACATCTACTATAAACAAGCATGCGCCCATGAAAACAAAGATTTTGAGAGGGAATGATGCCCCTTTTATCAATAAAGAATTAAAGAAAGCAATTTATGTTGGGTCACGGATGAAAAACAGATTTAATAAGGATCCATGCAATGAGAATAGGGCGAAATTTATAAAACAACGCAACAAATGCGTCAAGTTAAGAAGGGAAGCGATTAAAGATCATTTCAAAAAGGCTACAAGTAAAGGAATCATGTCTAATAAAGAGTTTTGGGATCTCGTTGAGCCCTATCTATCTAACAGGGGAGGCTTATCAGACAACAATATTACATTTATAAAAGATCAGAAAATCATCACAGACGAGCCAACTTTGTGTCAGCTTTTCAATGACCATCACATTAACATTGTACAAAATTCAAGTGGTAGAAAACCAGTTGTTTAATGTTGCAGATACAACTGATTTAGAAGATGATCGTGATATTGTTAAACTCATTTTAGAAACTTATAAAAATCACCCAAGTATCTTGGCAATCATTGAGCACAGGGGATTTGTTTCAGAATATTGTTCGTTTAACGAGGTAACGAGCAAAGAAGTAAGGGAAATAGTTAAATCCCTCGATTATCGGAAATCAATGGGCGAGGATATGATACCTCCTAAGCTAGTATCTTTATCAGCAGACGAACTGACTGTCCCTTTAAAGGCCGGTTTACACGATCATATTTACGTAAAATTTGCTTCACATTTTTTATGTGATCACAGAATGTGATCGTGTAAACGGGCTTCACAAGTTGCTTGAAGTTATGTGAAGCAATTAAAATTAATCCCCTTTAATTTGCCATCACAGATTTTCAATTTGACCAGGCCATTTGTAATCCCCGGCATTCGGCATCCGGCATCGGCATCCGGCATTCGGCATCTCGGCATCGACATCAAGTATGTTAGTTATACAAATTGTAAGAATAAAAAATCCTACCAAGGGGGTATCAGGGCTTTGGCAGGATAACAATAAAGTTATGTATGGATTTGTTTAAATTTTGTAAGTAGGAGTTGGATTGTGCAAAAATGTTTTTGAATTTCAAATAAAGCCCAAAGAAACATGCAATCTGATTTCTGCGCTTCATGCCCTCCCACAACAGTACCGTAATTTAGACATTATCCAGGCACAATGATGCATTTCTGAAGCCCGATGCAATCAAAATTCAAGCAAAGTATGTTGTCCAAAGATAAATTCTGCGCCAAAAACATTCCTTCATTCATTCCATAAATATTTTGAACAAATATCATTGGAATTTATTTCAGTCGAGATCGAAAACAAGAGCATAAATCACTCCATACTGTTTGGAATGAAATATTTTAGTTCCCAAGAAATTTCCAAGAAGTTTCTCGCACAGTCAAAGGATATGGTTCTCGAGATGCGTCCCTTTCATGCCTGGGATGGAAGTGGAAATGTAAAGGGGGAAGATGCCCCACCCCCCACACCCCGAGATATTTGTAAAATTTGCTAAAGGGCATTGCGTGAAACGTGATTTGACATATTTTTGGCCATTCTCTTTGTGTGTGGGGGGGGCATGAAAAGCCAGCATTCACTTTCGTGAAGCGTGAAAATCAGCGACAGAGCCCACACTCGAGAAGTGAGGGGGTTCGAGGCGTGGCCCCGGGAATATTTTCTTAGTGACCACACCCTTCAAGTTATCGGAAAATGCAGGCAACAGAACACCCTTTTATTAAGAACATTTCATAAGATCGTTAACTACACGATAGAAACAACTGAGCTTGCATACCCCTCCTCAGAGGCCAATTAATTGTTTGTTTGTGTTAATCTCAGGACACGTTTTTTATAAAAGTTTTGGGTCTGGACCCCCATTTCCATCCTTTCCCGTGGCTCTACCACAGGTGAAAATGCTGTACTTCATTAACGTGAAACGTGAAATTTAGCATTTGATTTCCGTGATTGGTGATCTTGACCCCCCTCCCCTTTACCCTCCTCTTGTACAATGAAAAGATTATGAATGAACAGTAGAAAGAAAACGAACAAGTGCAAAAAGAGAAAATATGAAGTGGCTTCCTTAGTTTGTATGGAAAGTTTCTTGAATTATTATGTGTGATCCAGAGCTTGCTCTTGGGTTTCTTCACTTCGTTATCTGCTCATTGCCCTACCCCCTGGTTAGAATTTTTGTTTCCATCTATTTGCCCAAATAACATACTTGATATCGATGCCGAGATGCCGAATGCCGGATGCCGAATGCCGATGCCGGATGCCGAATGCCGGGGATTACAAATGGCCATTTGACCAGACTTCAAATGAAAAATCTGTGATGGCAAATTAAATAGGATTAATTATAATTGCTTCACATAACTTCAAGCAACTTGTGAAGCCCGTTTACACGATCACATTCTGTGATCACATAAAAAATGTGAAGCAAATTTTACGTAAATATGATCGTGTAAACCGGCCTTAACAGATGCCATCAATAGCAGCATCCGGAATTGTAAATTCCCAGATAATGGAAAACGTCCAGCGGTGAGCCCCCTCGATAAGGGAGAACAAAATAAAACTGTTGAAAAAAAATTTCCGCCCGATAACTGTTTCAAATGTTTTCTCAAAAGTGTTTGAGCAAATAATCAAAAAACAACTGATGCCATACCTTGACAAAACTCTTATACATGATGCTCGATCGCGTGGCGTTAGAGGTTCTATCACTATTATGCACATTCGAAAATTCTTCAATTCGCATCATAACATCGTTCGATTCAGATTCTTTCCCAGAATAGCCAAAAGGTCTATTGAAGATTGGAGATTGAAATTAGATAATGATCAAATCGTAGGTGCCATCCTCATGGATTTATCAAAGGCCTTTAACTGCATACCACACGACTTACTTATAGCCAAGTTATCTGCTTACGGATTTAATGAAAATTCCTTAGTTTTTATATATTCATATTTAAAGCGGCGAGATCAATGTGGTAGGATTAACAATGTTTATGCTTCGTTTCAGCGTATACTTTCCGGTGTTCCACAGGGATCGGTACCTGGACGGATCCTTTTCAATTTTTACATAAACGATCTCCTACTTTTCATTAAGGAAGCTGAAGTTTATAATTACGCTGATGACAATTCTTTGGTTTTCTGCTCTAGAAGCATGTCAGACTTACTAATGGTTTTAGAGGGGGAAGCCAATGTTGCTCTAAAATGGTTGAAAGAAAATGGGATGATTGCTAATCCGGGGAAATTTCAGGCTATTTTGATCAAGAAAGACCGTTCAGATACAAGTGGTATTGACATTAGCCTTAGTAATAAGAACATTAAATGAGAAAAAACTGTAAAGCTTTTGGGTGTTAAACGCGACAACAAGCTTAATTTTGATTCCCATATTTCAGATTTGTGTAAGAAAGCTGCTACACAACTGAATGTACTAAAAAGGCTTAAACAGTTTATTGGTTTTGAAGAAAGGAAAACACTTGTTCAAAGTTTTGTGTATTCTAACTTTAATCATTGTCCTTTAGTGTGGCACTTTTCATCTGCAAAGTCAGTGCAAAAGGTCGAACGCATACAAGAGAGAGCATTAAGATTTCTGTTCAATGATAACAGTTCTCCTTATGCAGAGTTACTGACAAAATCAGGCAAAAATTATATGCATGTTTCTCGTTTACGAGCTCTCTGTATCGAAATCTACAAAACTATGAAGCAGCTAAATTCTGTTTTTATGCAAAACATATTTTCTTTTAAATCATCTACTAATCTGAGTCGCTCTCAGAGAAATCCACATGATTTGCTACATCACAGACCTAATCAAACAAATTTCGGTATTAATAGTCTAAGAGCCTTTGGGCCTAAGATATGGAATGGACTCCCGAACGAAATGAAGTCGGCTCAAAATATATACGTTTTTAAGAGATTGATAAAAAAATGGGATGGGTTGAATGCAACTGCAAGCATGTCAATTTGAAAAACACAACATCAATCAAAATCAATAAAAAAGAAATCCATGAATTAGTATTATCAAAATAGTGTGGCATTTTAATCATTATTAAATTAGTTATCTTAAATTAATTATTGTTTTCTATTGTAAATATTTTCGAAATTGATTAGCTTCTCTTATTTCATGTATTTAGAAGCTGTGTATTATAGTTTATCGAAATAAAATAAGATGACACACACATGTCATTTGGGTGTCATCTTGGGCGAACAGCCGTCACTTTCTGTAATGTCACAAAGACAGGACATGACTATGAATCAATACGATTCATGCAAAAGGATAGGCTCCCTTGCCTGAATATCTTAAAAAGCTGCAATTAGTATAAAGACATATTTTGATAATAGAAGATGTATCACATCAGGCGCCAGACAATGATTACCAAAACAAGTTGAGATGAACATTTTCAGCAACGTTTTAACATTCATGAAAGTCCGGCTTCAGCACGTCTAGGAAAGGACAGAACTACGCGTGCTTCAGTTCATTTTGCTGCACCCCCGTGCTCTTAGCTAAAAAATGGAGCAAATGACACTTTTGCTGAAACTAAGAGAGTCTTGTGCTAAATATTTCTTAATATTGATATTTTATAGCCGTTCATTGGTAACACGGATAAGACTACCATTAACTACAACTGGTTTAATTCTGTTTTGGAAACTCGATATGTCCGATTTCGACCAATGATTGTTACTAGAAATGAAGTTTGCTTGAGGATGGAATATTATGGAACAGGCAGAAATGCAGGTAAACATTTCATAGATTTCATTTCGAAGCTACTCATTCATATTTCTGAATGCTACGAAGTAACTTAGAACAATACAACTTGGATTGATCTCACAACAGACCATTTGCCAATTACTAAAAGGGATTGAGGCAAGCGCGGCCAATTCCGACAGCCCTAGTAACGGTCGGAAATCCGGGGAATCCTCTCCACTTCGTTATACACGGCAAGCTGTACTGTTTGATCTAGTCGCTGCGCAAACTTGGATGTTTTACCATCAGTTTATCATTTCAAAGAGTTATTTGGTTCTTTTCTAACAGGGTATGTGTTTTCTCTCGATTTCCAAGCCATTTCCTCATCCTTTCACTCATTTGGAGTGTGCTTCGAGGCACTTTAATTCGACGTAATCCGACGATCGGAAGGCGGCTCAACTTTTTTAGGCCATGTCAGCCGGAAACTTCTCGCTCTTCAACGGCCTTTAACGTATATTGTTCCGACTATTGTTACTTGTAAAATGGGCTCAAATGGTACAAAGCTTTATCATTGACCCACCCTTTGAAGAATTTCAAAGATTGCTCTTCGTTCACTTAAATGGCAGACCGTCTGCTCTAATCTTCCGGTAAAATAGCTCAACTTCAAGGTAGATTTTTAACAAAAAACTGCAAGTACAAGGATGTTTAACTTCTGAAGGAAGATTCGAAGGACAATCTTTGAATTTAGATCAATCAGCGACGATCTTCAAGCAGGTAAGTGACGATCTTTTCGTTGCCAAGTCCATTCGACCTTAAAACTATTTCCGCCTGAAATTAATCCCTTAACGCTCCGAAAAATAAAGCAATTCAGCATTCATTCTTTGTACGATTTATTTTCAGAAGAAAAGACAACCAAATCTTTTTCAGAAGAACATTGTGAGGCAAAAAGTACAAATCAAAAGTGAAACCTGATATAAGCACATTTAGGTTTCAGAATTTCGTAGATTTTCCTTTGAATCTTCTTTCAAAAGTTAAACACAAGAAACACAAATTGTATCAAAATACGTCGAATTACAAGGCCTCGAAGTACGCTCCAAAATGATTGAAAGAAGGAGAAAATGGCTCGAAAATCTAAGGAAAACACTTTACTTAGTAGGAAAGTACCAAATAACTCGTGGAAGAAGAAATAAACAGCAAAATCTTAAATATTCAAGTTTGCACAGCGACTAGACCGCTCAGTGCGGCTTACTTGTTTCACTGAAGTGAAGAGGATCCCCCGGATTTCCAACTGCTGCTAGGGCTGTCGGAATTGGCCGCGCTTGCGTCAGCCCCTTTTCCTAATCGGCAAATGGTCTACTAATCGGTAGTCATTAAAAGGTGCAGTTTATGCTGTGCATTTAGGCTTATTATGGTGAGTCCTAGTAATCGCTACTACCCACTCACCCCTCTCTCAAAACTGTGCATTGATTGAGGAACAATTGACGTTAGGTTTTTGAGTTGCATGGCTTAAAATCTATGATTATTCGAAGACGTTGTAGATAATTGTCAAACCACTGTAAAGCAATTGGTGAACAAGTAATTTGCAGATCATATTCATTTTTTTCCCTCTGTATAATGTTTTAACTTTTAAACATGTTTAATGGAATAGATTAAAAATTTTGAATCTTTAGATAGCAGTCCAAATTTTTCTACTTGCAGAGTAAATTAAATCTTTTCTCATTATCAGCATTAGCAAGCAGCAAAGATTTATACCCAATTGGTATGGAAAATAAAGCAATTCCAGATGCAAAGATAACAGCATCATCACAACTTGCACTTGATCAATCGTTTAAAGGAAGACTCAATTCTTTTGGTTGGTGTCCTACGACCGGTGATACTGGTCCATATTTGCAGATAGACATGGGAATGCCATTATTGGTTGTAGCTATAGCAACGCAAGGACATCCTGGATCAGTTGATAGAGCCAGAGAATATAATTTGACGTTTTCAGAAAATGGATCTTCAAATTTTACTGATGTCAAAATGAGAGATTCAAATAAACAGGTTTTTATTGTTAAATTCCCTTCTCTCTGTTCCTTGATCTCTGATTTGAATCTTTCGCTCAATCTTTCTTTGAGGCCCTAATGTATGATTTTCTTGCTATCCAATCCAATAGTTTCTTTACAAGGTTATTTAACAATGTTGCCAACACATGGTCAGTAGCCAAAGATAGACAGTTGATTATAAAAATCCTGAATTTCCACGCAAGTAGCATCAAATAGGATTTCATCCCACTGTGCATTCTTAACCAAAGAACGGAGTTCAGTCATAATTAAAGATGTTACTCGAATGCTGAACTAATGTCTTGGTGAAATATCGTTTATGCTGGAAAGTTTCGTGCTCTCTGTCAGCTCCAGGAGAGGAGTGTTCATTTTCTAACTTCGAATTCTTGTTCAATAGGAAAATAAATAGATGATAACGTTGTAATTCTTTATAGACCTAATCGGCTAAGGTTTGTTTTGCCCCGTTCAAGCCATTTGACCATACTCTTGGGAAATTTTAGTATTACTCTACTTATTGCACTTATAGCACAATTTTGTGGCTCAAAATATGTTAGAGAAAGCAAACGATGTTTCAAGAAGAAATTGATCACATGACTTGACATGGGTGAAAACAAACCTTAGCCGATTTTGCTTATTGAACTGTATATTTAGTGTCTTTTAAAATCGTTTTTAAATCTCATAGCTTTTTGGAGAGGCTGTGAAAGTAGCCTGCGTGCAGACTCTCCTGGTTTCTTTTCAAAGAAGTTTCTCCGACTGGAAGAGAAACCATTCTGAAAAGAAATCCGTATAGTCTGCATGCAGGCTACTCTGGATGAGACAAATAAGTTTCACGCAGATCTGTTCGTTGAGGACGTTTATTGATGTTTGTTTTCTCAAACTGAAACCTCACTTTTTTCGCCAGGTATTCGTTGGGAATGTTGAAACCAATAATGATCCTGTGCTTAGTTTTCTTGAAATTCCCGTGAAAGCGCAAGTCATTCGTGTTGTTCCAACTGCAAAGGGATCTGGTGCAGCAAACTGGTGTATGAGAGTCGAACTTTATGGCCATCATTCAGGTATCTAGCAATAAATGCATCTACACAGACTATTACAATTCCCGCATATAAGAACGTGCTTTTAACCTTCTGGGCATAGAGGTTCTTAAATTTTCTTATATGATGGGACCATTGTGCAAATCTTTTTGGAATCTTTACAGATATTTTCAACCCTTTCATTCGTTTTGGTAATGTTATTACGCACCTAATTAAAGGAGGAAATTCAAAGTTTAAGAGCCAACTGGGAAAGGATGAAGTTAATAACGATGATAGAAATTTTTTTTATTCAAATATGAATATTTACAATGTATCTTACATTTAACTATACCTATTCTAATTACCATACAACACTACAGGTACGATACTATGGGGAGTGAAAGACAATGACTACCCCATGGCCAATATAAAAAGACACGCAACGTTCAACTAACTACGACTACACTACAAACGATTAAAAATTAATGGACAATGTACTAGATTCTGTTCCACATCAGATGTCAGGTCAGGGTTTGATGACTTGATGATAGAAATCAGCTTTATTACCCTTGTACCCCTTGTGATAAGAACATGTCTTTTTATCAAACTGAAACAGGTTCTTATTTACGGGGGCATAAGTTTGGAAGAACATCCTGTAAGCTCTTTATTCGAGAATTAACTGCCCACGCACCTATCTATCAAACGTCATGATGATAATTCACAAAGCTATCTGTTTTAGCTCAGCTCGAAATTACGCTGTTTTCATTTCATCTTGTGTCCTTTGCAAATGTCTTAAAAATGTAGTATAAACAAGATAAATTACTGCCTCACATTTAAGAAACCACCTTCTGACACCCTAGCCTAGCAAAACAAGTTTGATAGAATTGGACTTTCATTGATATATTAGCCATATGTGTAGATGTTATCAATGATTGTCATGAACATCAATCAAAATTTGGGTAAAAAGCTGTTTAAGGTATATTGGCAGCTATTTATTATGACGTCTGCATGAATTGAAATTTTCCCAGACCATCAGAGATGTTGGGCTATGTATCAAAGATTCTCTTGCTTCCAAAAATCGTTCTGACTCAGTGACCCTCCCTGAATGTATTGTGTACGAAATTCAATTAATTAGAAAAAGTATTTCTTCACTGTAATTTACTGAAGTCCAAGCCAGGGCCCGGAGGAGTTTGATAATTTCTCAATGAACTTTGTTGATATTATCCAAAATGCATGCCGAAAATCCTTTCTGCGTTATCATTACTGGTGATTTCAACTGTAGGTCAACTCAGTGGTGGGAAAATGACATTGAAAGTAATGAAGGTAAACTATTTGAGCCACTAGCTTCTGACAATGGTCTTCATCAGTTGATATCAGAGCCAACCCATTCGATGGGCGATTCAAACTCCTGTATCGATTTGATATTTACTGATCAGCACAATCTCTTTATTGAGTCTGGTGTTCATCCGTCACTTCATGAGCAATGCCACCATCAAATTGTTTACGGAAAATTGTCTGTTTCAAACATAGCACTACCTCCGTATACCCGCAAGATTTGGTACTACGATAAGGCAGACTTTGTGTCTATTAGGAAGAGTATTGAAATGGTTTCTTGGAACGAACATCTTAACAACTTGAAATGCCCTAATGAACAGGTAAAACTTCTCAATGAAGTCCTTTTGAATATTTTCTCTAATTTCATTCCCAACAAAATTAAAACAATTAGGCCTCGCTAAGCACCGTGGATAACGCAAGCCGTTAGAAATTTTCTAAGACAAAAATCGTGCATATGAAAGCTTCATGAGGAGTGGACGGCCAGACGACAAGCTTGAAGGCATTCAAAAGATGATAACTGAAGGTGCAAGAATGATTGATGAAGCTAAATGTAATTACTTCCGTAAGGCAGGAAAAACTTTGGCTGATCCTGGTACCAATAGCAAAACCTACTGGACTTTAATCAACACCATTCTAAACAAAGTGAAGATTCCTATGATACCACCTCTTCTAGAAAACGGGCTGCTTGTAAATGATTTTACCGAAAAGGCACAAATATTTAATGACTATTTCATACTTCAGTAACCACGGCTCTGATAAGTGATTTTGTCATCTCCGATGAGAAGATACTTAATATCATAAGATCACTTAATCCTTATAAAGCATATGGCTGGGATAAAGTATCTGTGAGAATGATTAAGTTGAGCGATGTTGCATTGGTTCCTCCACTTAAAATAATTTTCGCAAATTGCTTGGTGTGGTGTATTTCCTGCAATATGGAAATGTGCAAATATAGTGCCGGTTTCATAAGAAAAATGAGAAAAATGTGAAGGGGAATTACCGTCCTATGTCTCTTTTACCAATTTTTGGAAAAATACTTGAAAAACTCATATATGACTCTCTATACTCACATCTTGTGTCACATCAAATACTTGACCCAAATCAATTAGGTTTTCGCCCAGGTGACTCAACAGTTAACCAGTTAATCTCAATAACACATACAATATTTAAAGCGTTTGACTGTAATCCTCCTCTAGATATTCGTTCTGCTGATCTTGATATTTCTAAGGCATTTGATAGGGTATGGCACGATGGTCTAATCTATAAATTGAAACGGTGTGGTGTCTCAGGAAAACTTCTTCTTCTGATCCAAAATTTCCTCAAGAATCGAAAGCAGAGAACCGAACTCAATGGACAGACTTCTAATTGGGGAGATCTTTCAGCAGGGGTGCCCCAGGGCTTTTCCTCGTGTATGTAAATGATCTAGCCATAGTCTTGAAGTGCAATGTTAAAATATTTGCTGATGATACATCATTGTTCACAGTGGTAGAAGATTCCAATACAGCGGCCAATGATATGAACCATGACTTGGACTTGATAAGTCAGTAGGCTCACACTTGGAGAATGTCATTTAATCCTGATCCGCTAAAACAAGCTGTTGAATTAACTTTTTCAAGGAAAAAAAATGAAATTGATCGTCCAGTGATCCTTTTTAGCGACGTGCCTGTGAAGAAAGTGGATGAACATAATCATTTAGGAATTATCCTGGACTCAACACTACCTTTTTCAACGCATATAAAATCAGCTATCTCTAAAAAAGGAATGGCATCGGTTTGCTGAAATGTCTCTTCAAATATCTGCCCAGACATACCCTCAACGAATTATATAAGCTCTATGTTCGACGCCACCTAGACTGTGGTGATGTTATTTACCATATTCCAGCCAAAGTATGTGAATTCAGCCAAAATACTAACCTTACCTAATTTAATGGAAAAGGTAGAGTCTGTTCAGTATTCTGCTGCTTTGGCTGTAACTGGATCATGGAGGGAAACGTCTCGCGAAAGACTTTACACAGAGCTTGGCTGGGAGTCATTAAGTTCCCGAAGATGGAGTAGACGCCTTGCATTGTTCTACGAGTTTGTAAGTAATCTTAGCCCTGATTATACAGTTATCAGGAAGGAATCAGGAATGTTGTAACAAAAGGCATTATTCCTGCACACAATCCAAACAATCAATAAAGCATTTGAGGTATTTATAGACATTGTTAATTTATACAATCAAAACAATTCAGAGATATTTGGGCCAACAATCAAATTTAGGTGAGCTGCCAAATTATGGCTGTTAATGAATCCATCAACTGAGCTGCCAACTCATTAAAAAGCAATTTTCCAAGATCTGACCTCTGTGACCTGGCAAAGTTCCCTTACTGTTTCAAATCTTCAACATGGAGGAGTGTGGTCAAGGGGCAAGCAACTCATTCTAAGCTATCAAGGAAGAAGTGCTGCACTGTTCAGGTAGCGGCTTGGTTTCTGGCTAAAGTAAAAATTTGTCCGTATTGTCCGACGTCCCTTATTCTCTACATCTACACGCATTTTTGGTAGGAACCTGGGGATTTGGAGTAGCACTGAAACATCTACACATATTTGTGTAAGAAACTGAGGATTTGGGGCAGCACTGAAAGTTTCTTAAAATCATTGGATTTTGAGTATCAAATTTTGATGAGTTGCCAATCGATTTCTCCTGATTAAGGCTAATTACCAGGTGTTCCTAACAAACTCTCGCTGTTGATGAGATCATCAACGGAGTTGCAATGTCATTGAAATGCAATTTTCAAAGTTTGACCTGGCATAGTTCCCTTACTGCTTGAAATCTTCATACGGACGACTGTTGTCAGGGAAACCAGCCAACCCGGATCAAGGAACAGGTATGGCACTATCACAGTGGCAAATCTTGACTGGCAAAATCTACACGTATTTGTATATGAAACTAAGGATTTGGAGCAGCACTGAAGGTTTCTTAAAATTATCGGATTTTGAGTACACAGAGTTTTGTTACGACCTTCTTAAATCTTCCACAACATTTTCATGTTGATTACTATCTGTGCCCTCGTGATCATTTCAAAACAAGGCTTTTTGAAGCCTTTCCAGTATTAGACATTACTTTAGTAATTTCTGAGCAAAGTGATACAGGACGCAAGTGAAAATAAAGGAAGTGTAGGTTATAGAGTTTCATTGTCAAAATAAGTAGTTTCTCAAGCTATGTTTCATGTTTGAAGAATGAAAACATTCTGGAAGGAGTTTTAGGCAAACCAGAAGGAATATACTCGCATACAATCAAAACAATCGAGCCAAGTAAAGTCTCTATCAAATTTTGATGAGTTGCCAATCGATTTCTCCTGATTAACGCTAATTACTAGGTGTTCCTAACAAACTTCGCTATTAATGAAATCATGAACAGAATTGCAAAGCCATTAAAATGTAAAATGTAATTTTAAAATGGTGGAAAACGTATTAAAATGTAATTTTTATGTTTGAAGAATGAAAACATTATGGAGGGGCTTTTCTCCAACCGGAAGGAATACACCTATATAGAGAGGAAGGAATCAGGAATGTTGTAACAATAGACATTATTCCTGCACACAATCCGAACAATCAATAAAGCATTTGAGACATTTATAGACATTGTTAATTTACACAATCAAAATAATTCAGAGTTCTCTGGGTCAACAATCAGATTTAGGTGAGCTGCCAAACTCTGGCTGTTAATGAATTCATCAGTTGAGCTGCCAACTCATTAAAAGGTAATTTTCCAAAATCTGACCTCTGTGACCTGGCAAAGTTCCCTTACTGTTTGAAATCTTCAACGTGGACGACTACTGTCAAGGGGCAAGCGACTCATACCATGCTATTGAGAAACATGTGTTGCACTGACTAGGTGGCAACTGGAGTCTGGCTAAAGTAAAAATTCGGCTGAAGTGGCCGCCATCATTTTTTCCCTACATCTACACGTATTTTTTTACTAGAAACTAAGGATTTGGGCTCCTCAACTCAAATTATCGGATTTTGAGTACACAGAGTTTCTTACGGGTTTCTTAAATGTTCCATAACAGTCTTCATGTTGGTTACTATCTGTGCCCTCGGGATAATTTCAAAGCAACGCCTTGTGAAGCCTCTCCAGTGTTTAGAAATTACTCTAGTAATTTCTGAGCAAAGTGATACAGCACGCAAGTGAAAATAAAGTAAGTGTAGGTTAAGGATTTTCTTTGTCAAAATAAGTGCTTTCTCAAGCTATGTTTCATGTTTGAAGAATGAAAGCATTCTGGAAGGGGTTTTAGGCAAACCAGAAAGAATATACAGGTATACAAAACAATCGAGCGAAATAAAATCTCTATCAAATTTTGATCAGTTGCCAATCGATTTCTCCTGATTAAGGCTAATTACTAGGTGTTCCTAACAAACTCTCGCTGTTAATGAAATCATTAACAGAGTTGCAAAGTCATTAGAATGCTATTTGCAAAGTTTGACCTGGCAAAGTTCCCTTACTGCTTGAAATCTTCATATGGATGAGTGTTGTCAAGGAAACCAATCAACCCATATAATACTATCAAGAGACAGGTGTGGCACTATTGCAGTGGCAAATCTTAATCTTAATCTTAAGTAAAGAATTGGTCAGTATCATGTGCCATCCTTATTTTCGATACACCCGATGTAATAATTCTGACGCTTATCTAATCCTACATTAAACGGTTGCAAGTGCAGATAAATATTTATTACTTCATGAAGTAAGCTACGTGCATGATCTCATTCTTCAAACATGGCCAATGGGAGCCTTTAATTATGTTTGAAGAATGAAAACATTATGGAGGGGCTTTTCTCCAACCGGAAGGAATAGACCTACCTATAGACCAAGGAATCAGGAATGTTGTAACAATAGGCATTATTTATGCACACAATCGGAACAAACGATGAAGCATCTGAAGTATTTATAGACATTGTTAATTCACACAATCAAAACAATTAAGAGATATTTGGGCCAACAATCAAATTTAGGTGAGCTGCCAAACTCTGGCTGTTAATGAATTCATCAGTTGAGCTGCCAACTCATTAAAAGGTAATTTTCCAAAATCTGACCTCTGTGACCTGGCAAAGTTCCCTTACTGTTTGAAATCTTCAACTTGGACGACTGTTGTCAAGGGGCAAGCAACTCATACTAAGCTATCAAGCAGCAAGTGTTGAACTGTTTTGGTATCAGCTAGTGTCTGGCTAAAGTAAAAATTCGTCAGTAGTGTCCTCCACCATTTTTACCGACATCTACACGTATTTTTATCAGGAACTAAGGATTTGGGCTCCTTAAATCCTAAAAATCATCGGATTTTGAATCCACAGAGTTTCTTACGAGTTTCTTAAATGTTCCACAACAGTCTTCATGTTGATTACCATTTGTGCCCTCGGGATAATTTCAAAACAAGGCTTTTTAAAGCCTTTCCAGTGTTTAGAAATTACTCTAGTACTATCTGAATAAAGTCATACAGGAGGCAAGTGAAAAAAATGTAAGTGTAGGTTAAGGATTTTCTTTGTCAAAATAAGTTGTTTCATGTTTGAAGAATGAAAACATTCTGGAAATTCAGGAAGGGGTTTTAGGCAAACCATAAAGAATATACTTGTATACAATCAACACAATCGAGAGAAATAAAATCTCTATCAAATTTTGAGGAGTTACCTATCGATTTCTCCTGATTAAGGCTAATTACTATGTGTGCCTAACAAACTCTCGCTGTTAATCAAATCATCAACAGAGTTGCAAAGTCATTAAATGCAATTTGCAGAGTTTGACCTGGCAAAGTTCCCTTACTGCTTGAAATCTTCATATGGACGACTGCTGTCAAGGAAACCTACCAACCCATATAATACTATCAAGAAACAGGTGTGGCACTATTGCAGTGGCAAGTCTTGTCTGGCTAAAGTAAAGAATTTGGCAATATCATGTGCAATCCTTATTTTCGATACACCCGATGTAATAATTCTGACGCTTATCAAATCCCACATTAAACAGTTGCAACTGCAGATAAATATTTATTACTTCATGAAGTAAGCTACGTGCATGATATCATTCTTCAAACATGGCTAATGGGAGCCTTTAATTATAGTTTGACCTGGCAAAGTTCTCTTACTGCTTGAAATCTTCATACGTACGACTGTTGTCAAGGAAACGATATTACCCATATAATACTATCAAGAAACAGGTGTGGTACTATTACAGTGGCAAATCTTGTCAGGCTAACGTAAAGAATTTGTCAGTATCATGTGCCATCCTCATTTTTGGTAGATCCTATGTAATAATTCTGATGCTTATCAAGAAATCTGGTCTCCTTCAAGTGGGCTGGTTTAGTATATATTGCCATCCCGATATATACTAAATCCTACATTAAACAGTTGCAATTGCAGATGAATGTTTATTACTTTATGAAACAAGCCACGTGCATGATCTCATTCTTCAAACATGGCTAATGGGAGCCTTTAATTATGTTTGAAGAATGAAAAAATTATGGAAGGGCTTTTTCTCCAACCGGAAGGAATAGACTTACCTACCTATAGAGAAAGGAATCAGGAATGTTGTAACAATGGGCATTATTTATGCACACAATCCAAACAATCAATGAAGCATTTGAAGTATTCATAGACATTGTTAATTTACACAATCAAAACAATTCAGAGATATTTGGCCAACAATCAAACATAGGCGAGCTGCCAAACTCTGGCTGTTAATGGGAGCCTTTAATCTAAAATCTTACCTCTGTGACTTGGCAAACTTCCCTTACAGTTTGAAATCTTCAACGTGGACGACTGCTGTCAAGGGGCAAGTGACTCATATTATGCTGTCGAGAAACATGTGTTGCACTAATTAGGCAGCAGCTGGTGTCTGCCTAAAGTAAAAATTCGGCCGTAGTGGTCCCATCAGTTTTTCGCTACATCTAAGGTTTTCGAAGCCTTTCCAGTGTTAACACATCACTCCAGTACTTTCTGAATAATATGATACATGAAACAAGTAAAAATAAAGTAAAAGTATGTTTGAAATATTTTGTCAAAATGAATAGTTGCTTAAGCTTTATTTCATGTTTGAAGTATGAAAACATTCTGAAAGGGGTTTTGGGCAAACGGGAAGGAATGTACTTCGGTAGAGAGTAATCAGGAATTTTGTAACAATAGGCATACAATAGGCACACAGTCGAAACAATCAACGAAGCATTTGAGATGTTTATAGACATTGTTAATGTATACAATCAACACAAGCGAGAGAAATAGAAGTCTCTATTTTCTATCAAATTTTGACGAGTTGCCAAGCGATTTCGCCTGATTAAGGCTAATTACTTGGTCTTAGAATGAAGACGACGACGAGAAAAGACATATTGACATTCCTATTATGAAGAAATTTTTTTTTTATTCATCAAAAAGAATTAACAACAAATTTTACATACTACTCTACTTATCTAATTACTCTACAACACCACAGGAACGATACCAAGGGGAGCGAAAGACAATGACTACCCCATGGCCAAAACATAAAGACAAGCAACAGTAAATTACATACAACTACTGTACATTACAAGCAATTAAAACGAAGAAAATAAACTGATTGATGATACATCATACATAAAGGGACTTGGTGGTTGGGACTTGACACATTGCTGAGGTTACAAAGGATATTAATCAAACCGACCAGTTTTGTGGATGAAACGTAAAGTCAATTCGAGAATATTTTTGTTCAAATCATTAGAAAGGTCTTGATCGCCATATAGTAAAAGCTGCGTCAGAGCGTCATTTGAAAGACTAGCGATTTGTACAAAAGGTCGTAGTAACTCTACAATTCCAGCGAGAAGATCTCTCCGTTGAAGATCAAAAGAAGGGCAGAGCAGCAAAACGTGCTCCGTATCCTCAATCCCATCACTTGTTGGGCACATAGGGTTTATGGTGTCCCTGAAATTATGCTTGAATTTGTCAAAATTTAACTTGCTGAGACCAACCCTAAGTTGAGTAAGATAGGGTAATCCTATTGGATCGTGAATTCCGAAAACAGATTTTGCAGGGGGACGGACTATTGATAATAGCTTTTTCTTGAAAACAGCAACTGAGGGTGCAAGTCTCAACTCAGGGTCAAGCTTATTCCACTCGGATAAACTGTTGGGATAGAAACTAGATTTTGAATTTTTCTGTTCTTGCCCTCATTTGCCCAATGACATCCTGGTCACGAAGACAGTACTGCGACTGATGAAGTGGGGGAATTGGATCTACTGTATACTCAGGGCTAAGATTGTTTACAAACTTGTACAACAAGGTAAGGCGCCTACTCCATCTTCGGGAACTTAATGACTCCCAGCCAAGTTCCGTGTACAGCTTCTCGCGAGACGTTCCTCTCCATGTTCCTGTTATAACCAAAGCAGCAGAATACTGAACAGACTCTAGCTTTTCCATCATATTTGGTAAGATGATATTTTGACTGAATTCACATGCTTTGGCAGGAATGTGGTAAATAACATCACCATAGTCCAGGTGGGGTCGAACATAGAGCTTATATAATTCGTTAAGGGTATGCCTGGGCAGATATTTGGAGAGATATTTCAGCAAACCAATGCCCCTTCTTGCCTTAGAGATAGCTGATTTGATATGAGCTGAAAAGGATAATTTTGAGTCTAGGATAATCCCTAAATGTTTATGTTCATTAACTTTTTTCACAGGTATGTCGTTAAAAAGGATCACTGGATGATCAATTTCAATTTTTCTTCTTTGAAAATGTTAATTCAACAGCTTGTTTTTGTGGGTCAGGATTGAAAGACATTCTCCAAGCGTGAGCCCACTGACCTATCAAGTCCAAGTCATGGTTCATGTCGTTGGCAGCTGTATTGGAATCTTCAACCACTGTGAACAACGATGTATCATCAGCAAATAACTTAACATTGCACTTCAGGCCTACGGCTAGATCATTTATATAAACAAGGAAAAATATTGGTCCCAGAATAGAGCCCTGAGGCACCCCTGCTGAAATATCTCCCCAAGTAGAACTCTGTCCATTCAGTACAGTCCTCTGCTTTCGATCCTTGAGGAAACTCTGGATTAGAAAAAGGAGCTGTCCCGAGACACCACATCGCTTTAGTTTATAAATTAGACCGTCGTGCCAAACCCAATCGAACGCTTTAGATATGTCAAGATACACAGAACGAACATCCAGAGGAGGATTACAGTCAAACGCTATAAATATTGTATGTGTTATTGAAAGTAACTGGTTGACTGTTGAGTCTCCTGGGCGAAAACCTGATTGATTTTGATTAAGGAGTTCATGTATTACAAGATGCGAATAAAGAGAATCATATATGAGTTTTTCCGAGTTTTTCAAGTATTTTCCCAAAAATTGGTAAAAGAAAAATTTCGACAATCCAGTTGACAATCCATGATTATATGATTAAAGAAAAGTTTGACAGTCCTGTTGAAAATTAGTTTTGCGGCATAATTAAGTACGTTTCGACTCTGGCTAGAGTCACCTTCAGCAAAGGAAAAATGTGCACGAGGGCCTTTTAAACTAAAACGAAACACGGCATGTGGAAGGGGAGAAGTACCTAATAAGGCAAAGTAAACAACAAACGAGAGAAAAAACAACAAATACTAAAATGTGAGATGAAAAACGAGACCTAATAAGGCAAAACAGAAAAAACGATAAAGAAAATAGAACACAAACTCAGAATAAGACCATGGGAATAGATGACGTTTGGGAGTTCAAAGAGGGCGTGTCTCGTTTTGTTATGTGCTCCCCTATGGACGAGGAGTTAGACTTTATCTTTTGACCTGCTTTGTTAATCCCTAGGTGCTCTCTACATCTAACAATTAAATGTCTTTTGGTTTTACCATAGTAAGTGGCATCGCAACCACTGCACGTATATTTATAAATGACATTTGAGCACATTAAGTTTGAAAAGCGATCTTTGAATCTGAACAGAGAGTCGTCTAGGGGATTTAAAGATGACCTGAAATTTGACATCAGGGTAGCATTGTTTAAGGAGCTTGACAAGTTTAGTTTTAAGGTAACTCTGCTTTCCGCTCCAGTGAGCAGCGAGTTGCCGTTTTGCAAAACCACTCTCCTCAGAAAACTGTTAATTTCTCCAATACTATTCGGCCGATCGAAAATCGGTAAAAAGGACATTGTTCTACATAGTCTTGGCAATCGAAAGATATGCAAATCACAATGGTTCCATTAAGGCTGGCGTTGTTAATTATTTTCCAAAACTTTTTGTTGATTTCAGAAAATTGGATTTATCTCCAAAACTGCTCGAAAAATTTTTGGTTTTCTTTCGATGTATCCTTAGCTAGATTGTTGATCTACACCTTTACCAAGTCTGATCGAAAAAGCTAGGCTAGATTTCTCGCAATCGAATTTTATATTTCTGTTTACTTTTCGACAGCGAAGGGTAGAAACCTTGGTCAACAGATTACCATGTTACGAATCACGCTTTCAAACACTTAGCCTTTGGCTGCATTCACACAGCACAATCTTTTGTAAGGGATTAGTATTTGTGCAATGTGAATGCAGCCTTATAATAACTCTCCAAAATTTTTTCATTGGCAAAATAATGAACGTGATCTGTTGGGAATGCTATATTCAAGTCTCAATAGACACCATTGGAGCGCTTGTTAAAGTATCATTTCTCGAATGCTACCATTTTTGATAGCGTTCCGTTTCATGTCCTTTGAGACTTTTATGAGCATTCACAAAATATCAATTTCTTTAAGAGTCCACAATGAACAGAGATCTGAAACTAAACTTTTTACAAAAGGGTTCAACTCTTTCTCATGTCCTAATCAGTTGACCAAGGTTTTTGCCCTTCGCTGTCGAAAAGTAAACAGAAACATAAAATTCGATTGCGACAAATCTAGCCTAGCTTTTTCAACCAGACTTGGTAACGTTGTAGATCAACAATCTAGCTAACGATATAGCGAAAGAAAACCCAAAACTTTTCGAGTAGTTTTGAAGATAAATCCAATTTTCTGAAATCAACAAAAAGTATTGAAAAATAATTTACAAAGCCAGCCTTAACGGAAACATTGCGATTTGCATATCTTTCGATTGCCAAGACTATGTAGAACGACCCTCTTTTTACCGATTTTCGATCGACCGAATAGTATTGGAGAAATTAACTGTTTTCTGAGGAGAGTGGTTTTGCAAAACGGCAACTCGCTGCTCACTGGAGCGGAAAGCAGAGTTACCTTAACCTGTAAGCTAAATTGACCAAGGAAGGGGAGGGAGAAGAGAACGGCCCGTCTCTCTTCACTGTTAGAAACAGGTTTCTCAGGACAAAATTGCTTATCTAAAAATGATTTAATGATACGATCTACAATATTTCTAGGAAAAGCAGTTTTCACTGAGGATTGTTTTGATTTCAATAATTTCCTCATGAAAAGTTTGGTACGTAGAACAAATGTGGAAAGCACGGTAGATAAGCACAGT
The DNA here is from genome assembly GCA_964020215.1 of Aurelia sp. 3 sensu Dawson et al. (2005). Lineage (NCBI taxonomy): Eukaryota > Metazoa > Cnidaria > Scyphozoa > Semaeostomeae > Ulmaridae > Aurelia > Aurelia sp. 3 sensu Dawson et al. (2005). The sequence goes on from OZ026586.1 coordinate 16,393,194, forward strand.
TACCAAATTTACTTTGTACTTGTTAGGTGCGAGACTGGCAAAATCCGTATAAAGCCCAGTGAATGTTCTCCCCCCCCCCCCACATAAAGGCCGGTGGAAAAACAGTGAGATCCTCCCCTAACAAGAACATCCAAAAATGGCAATGTGTTGTTTTCCTCGATCTCGAAAGTGAATTTGATATTTGGGTGAAAACCGTTGATATGGTGAAGAAGCCTGTCAACATCGTCTCTCCGATTAAATAGACAAAAAGTATCGTCAACATATCTACGGTATAACACCGGTTTAAAGTCTTACTGTCGTTATATAAAGAAAGCACGAATTATTGGCTGCCAATAATTCATTCGTTTGGTTTTCGTGCAGAGGAAGGTCATCCACTGAGCCTTAGCTATTCGAAAAAAGAATCTGGATCGAACGATATTTTATACATTTTGTAGAATTTTCGAATGTGCATAATAGTGATAGAATCTCCAATGTCACTCAATCGAACTTTTTATATAAAAATGTACAAATATCTCTGCGAAAACAATGGATTTCATGACCGTCTCTTGTGGTGATCAGAAGCAACTGATAAAAGCGAGGCTATGACTATATTTATAGCGACAGTAAGACTTTAAACCGTGTGGGACAATCACTTAAGTAACGTTTTTCCAGGGCACACATAAAAATATTGGCAAGTGTGGGCCCCTGGGGCGAGCCCATGGCAACACCATCAATTTGATCATACAGTTTTCAAATTGTATGATTTCTAATGGCTGAACGAGTCTCAATATGCAAGAAAATACATTCATTGTAGATCGTATCATTAAATCATTTTTAGATAAGCAATTTTGTCCTAAGAAACCTGTTTCTAAAGCCTGGCTTTCATTAAATCGTAATTCATCGCCGATCATTGTCTTAGAGCATCGCCGATCATCGCCAATGCTGCAAGACAATGATCGGCGATGAATACGATTTAATGAAAACCAGGCTTAACAGTGAAGAGAGACGGGCCGGTCTCTTCTCCTTCCCCTTCCTTGGTCAATTTAGCTTACAGGTTAAAACCAAACTTGTCAAGCTCCTCAAACAATGCTACCCTGATGTCAAATTTCAGGTCATCTTTAAATCCCCTAGACGACTCTCTTCACTGTTCAGATTCAAAGATCGCTTTTCAAACTTAATGTGCTCAAATGTCATTTATAAATATACGTGCAGTGGTTGCGATGCCACTTACTATGGTAAAACCAAAAGACATTTAATTGTTAGATGTAGAGAGCACCTAGGGATTAACAAAGCAGGTCAAAAGATAAAGTCTAACTCCTCGTCCATAGGGGAGCACATAATAAAACGAGACACGCCCTCTTTGAACTCCCAAACGTCATCTATTCCCATGGTCTTATTCTGAGTTTGTGTTCTATTTTGTTTACTGTTTTCTGTTTTGCCTTATTAGGCCTTGCTTTTTATCTCACATTTTAGTATTTGTTGTGTTTTTCTCTGGTTTGTTGTTTACTTTACCATATTAGGTACTTCTCCCCTTCCACATGCCGTGTTTCGTTTTAGTTTAAAAGGCCCTCGTGCACATTTTTCCTTTGCTGAAGATGACTCTAGCCAGAGTCGAAACGTACTTAATTATGCCGTAAAACTACTGTCAAGCTTTTCTTTAATCATATAATCATGGATTGTCAAGTGGATTGCAGAAATTTTTCTTCATAACTGGAATGTCAATATGTATTTTCTCACCGTCGTCTTCATTCTAAGATTTATAATAAAGCTGCGTTTCCCGGAATCACCACTAATTACTTGGTGTTGCTAACAAACGCTTCGAAACGCTTGCTGTTAATGAATCATCAACACAGCTGCAGTCATTGAAACGCAATTTTCAAAGCTTGACCTGGCAAAGTTCCCTTACTGCTTGAAATCTTCATATGGACGACTGTTCTCAAGAAGGAAACCAACCAACCCATACAATGCTATCAAGAAACAGGTTTGGCACTATTACAGTGGCAAGTCTTGTTTGGATAAAGTCAAGAATTTGTCAATATCATGTGCCATCCTTATTTTCAGTACATCCAATGTAATAATTCTTATGTTTACGAAGAAATCTGATCTCCTTCAAGTAGGCTGATTGTTAGGCCATTGTAATCCTGATATAAACTAAATCCTGCATTATACAGTTGCGATGCAAATAAATATCACTTTGTAAGGCAAGCTACGTGCATGGTCTCATTCTTCAAACATGGCTAATGGGGGCCTTTAATTATGAATTGCATAAACGTCTGCTTCCTTTAGTTGTGTGGAAAGCAACAGTTGTCCATAGTTGCATTTATGCAATCAGTTAAGTATGGGCAAATCACCTCTTTCGCCTCATGTATAATTTTTGTTGGATTGTTACCACTGTTTGATTTACTAGTGTCTAAGGCTTCTATTTCAGTCATAACGTTTAACAAGTTAACATTACTAAATTCAGATTTTTCTCAATCTGGACTTTACTTTTCATAGCAACAATACTTTGGAGGTTTTTGTATTTTTCTGTAGCTATGTCTACCATTTTTTTCCAGACTCACATCAATCCCATCATCCTTAAATGAGGGATCTAGACCAAGGGAGTCTGTGATGTTAACAAAGTGCGAATTTAAGCATTCAGCAATCCCTTTATCATCTGATATAACCTCTCCTTCTTCGATAAGGACGATTTTCTCCCCCATTGGGTTTCCACTGGAAAACATTGGTTTGACTGCTTTCCCAAATTTTTGTCATTTTCAATAGCGTTAACGTCTACAGAATGGTAAAAGTCACGCTTTGCTTTTCTGTTCATACTGACAATCAGATTTCTCCGTTGTTTATATTTCTTCCGATCTTTGTCATTTCCAGAATTATTCGCCCATGTTTTGAGTCGGTTTGATTGAGATCTATTGAAGCTTCAGTTCATTTCAGTTTAGTTCAGTTTCATATTATTCAAATTCTCTACATACAATTTATGGTTCTAACAATACAAACAAATAACTAAACTACAAAGATAATGATGTTACAAAAAATTAATACAATTGATACGGAAAAATTAATACAATATACAAATACAAATAAAAGAGGAACTAAATAAATTGTATGCAGGGAATTACTTAAAGGAGCAGCTCTCTCAATAGGTAAACTAATCGAGGAGAGAGCCCCCCCCCCTATCCTAAATTATTATCAAGTGAATTTAGATTAATTCTTTTCACAGATTAATGGACATTGTGGAAGCACATTAATCAGTAGTATTCACTGCTTGGCCTTTTCCAATAAATAAATTTTCAGTTTTGCTTTGAACGATATTTTTGATGGAGCATTTCGGAGTTCAACTGGTAAAGCATTCCAAAGTTTAGCACCAAGATAACGAATTGACTTTAGACCATATTGAAGACTATTTTTTCGAGACATAAACAGATCACCTTGACTGGCCTGTCTTGTGGCATATTGATGAACAGATGAACAAAATAAGAAAAGGTCATGAAAGCAACTAGGTGAAGTTTTGTTAACAGAATCAAAAACAAAAGTTAAGAGTCTGAGTTCAAAGATCTCAGAGAGTTTCAGAAGTTTAAGATCATTGAAGATTGGTAGAGAGGGAGACATGCGAGGCTGAAATGAGATTGCTCTGACTGCTTTTTTCTGTAAATTGAAAATTGGATCAGGATGCATATGTTTGGCCCCAAACAACAAGACCATACTGTAAGAAAGACAGAAACAATGCATTATACAAGCAAAGTAAAACATCTAATGGAAGTAAGTTCCTAATTCTGAAAAACATTCCACATGTTCTAGCTAACTTTTTCGACAGCTCACTGAGACGGTATCTCCAGCTTAGATGTTCATCGAGTAGGAGGCCTAAGAACTTAACAAACTTAATTCTTTTAATATCTTTCTTCCCTATCTTGATATCAGAATCAGTAGGAACTTTGACAGATGAAGAATGAAAGATTATATAGTTTGTCTTATCAATATTTAAAGATAGTTTATTAGCATCATGCCATTTTCTAACTGATCTCAACTCTTTGTTGACAACTTTAATCAAATTAGGTAAATCATTGCATTCATAATAGATATTTGTATCATCAGCAAAGAGATAAAAGGTAAATTTCTTAGAAGCATTTGGTAGATTATTGATATAAGGAAAAGTAAAGGGCCCAGTACAGAACCTTGTGGCACACCACAAGTAATTGAAAGTACATCTGAATTACTTCCATTAACAGAAACATATTGCTTTCTATCAGATAGATATGATCTAAACCATTCAAGGGCGCATCTACGAACACCATAATGTTCTAATTTGGAAAGCAAAATTTTGTGATTAGCTGTATCAAAAGCTTTTTGTAGATCAATGAAAATACCACAACCAAGTCTTTTATTATCAAGTGTATTTCTTACAGCTTCTGTCAAACTCACAAGGGCATGATCAATTGAGTGGTTTTCTTGGAATCCAAATTATAAGGAATAGAGAACTTTATGAATTCCAAGGAATCTGTAAAGACGCCTGTACGTTGGCTTCTCGAATATCTTGCTGAAAATCGGTAAAAGAGAAATCAGCCTGTAGTTTGAAGGTGTTTCAGGATTTCCTTTTTTAAACAGGGAAATCACCTTAGCTATTTTAAGTTTATCAGGGAAAATACCAGACTGGAAAGACTGATTCACAAGAAGAGCAAGAAATTGGGATACAGATGATCCAATAATTTTCAGCAGTTTTATAGGTATACTATTAGGACCAACAGATTTAGAAGGATTCAAAATACTGATTAGATCATTAACTTCCATTAGTGTAACTGGAGTAAGGAAAAGTGAATTGCCAGTTCTGTTAGATAAATAGTCCAGAGGAGATTTTGGTGTCATTGGGATTGACTTTGTTATGCTGTCAGCAACATTGACATAAAAATCATTAAAGATATTTGACATTTTATTAGGGTCTGATGTTACATTTCCATCTTTGTCCTTGATTTTGTTGATTGAAGAAGAAGTGGAAGACTGAAATTCTTCAACGGTTCCTATGATATAGGTTTGGACCATTTGAGCCCATTTTACAAGTAACAACAGTCGGAAAGATACCCGTTGAAGGCCACTGAAGAGAGGAAGTTTCCGGCTGACATGGCGTAAACACTGAGCCACCTTCCGATCGTTGAGAAATACGTCAAAATAAAGTGCCTCGAAGCACACTCCAAAGTGAGTGAAAGGATGAGAAATTCACTTGAAAATTGAAAGAAACACTTACCTTGCTAAGAATGGACCAAGTAACTCTTGAAAATGGTAAATAGATAGTAAAACATTAAAGTTTGCACAGCAACTAGACAGAACAGTACAGCTTGCCGTGTTTACTGAAATGCAGAGGATTCCCCGAATTTCCGACCGTTACTAGGGCTGTCGGAATTGGCCACGCTCGCCTCAATCCCTTTTCCAAATTGGCAAATGGTCCAATGGACCATTGGCCAAATGGTCCAGACATGAAAAAATGGTCTAACCATTGGCAAATGGTCAAATGGTCTTAGTAACTACATGGTAACTAAGTAACTAAGTCGTTATCCATAACATAGTAACTAAGTCATTATTTCTTAGAAAAACCAAATGATTTTTTACAATAAGAGTCCACGCAAGAATCATTTTCTATTCTACTTTTGGTGTCCCTTTTGCAGGTTGCCGCCCTTCAACTTCAGGCTGCATCGGCCCCTGGTCATTCACCTTCATTCCTCCCTCATTCCGCCCCGTTCCTCCACGTTCCTCCGTCATTCCTCCTCGTTCCTCCCCGTTCCTACTCATTCCTCCCTCATTCCTCCCCGTTCCTCCTCATTCCTCTTCGTTCCTCCTCATTCCTACCTGATTCCTCCTCGTTCCTCCTCATTCCTCCCTCATTCCTCCCCGTTCCTCCTCATTCCTCTCCGTTCCTCCTCGTTCCTCCGCATTCCTACCTCATTCCTCACCCGTTCCTACTCATTCCTCTTCGTTCCTCCTCGTTCCCCCTCATTCCTCCCCGTTCCTCGTCATTCCTCTTCGTTCCTACTCGTTCCTCCTTTTAGTAATAACCTTTTGAAAATGGAAGAAATTTCATGTAAACGAAGGTTTCCATAATTTTTTAATCAGAGTTTTTGTTTGCGGTCTTCAAAATCCATACCTAAATGCTTGACCTGTTAAGCCGATAATCCCTAAGTCCTTGTGGTTTGATTGAAATAGCATTGTGCGTCCTTGTATGGTTGTGTTTATTGGGCAATTATTTGAAGACTCTAATTGATTTTTAAGCCTAAATGGCTTGATCCGGATTAGTGTGGTTTACGTGATCCCGATGTTTACTTTACCAGTGCCTGTTGCTAAACTCCCCTTTTCTCAGGACTCAAAAATCCACGAGGTACAGGTACGAAAAAGCTATTTTGTACCCTTTGAGCCAATCGAATGGCTCGAAAATTTGCACATGGCCAGGGCAGACTTGGAGCTTGGAAAGTGTTTCTCAAATTTTTTGTATGTGTCCTGGTCCGTCTTTTATAGCCAAATGCAACCGTGAGAGTGCAGAAAAATGATTTGCTGATTTTTGACAGCATCTAGTTTCAAAGGGGGAAGGAATTTGAAAATTCCAGACACACTTTAAAAGCTTAGGATCTGCATTTCCTGCTGATGTAAGTCAGATTCTGTTACCTCAAACGCAAGGGTGCAAAATAGCTTTTGAAGGTGGTACACTCTTTTAAGCAATAAATTTGCCTGGAAAACATCATTTTACATTATTTGCCAATATTTTGATATGGTTAAAATCCCCACATCCTTCTGCATCGATTGATGTATAGTTTACCTCGATTCCGTTAATAGTTCGGCTTATAGGGAGCGAAAACCAATTTTCTTGCCACAAACGTTTACCGTAACCTTAACGGGCAACGCCACGCCTCCATGCTGTTCTCGTGGAACACACAACCATCTTGGACGCCGCCATCATCTGTGTACAAAGCAACCACCAAGTACCTTTACGTAAATGTTCTTGTTTCTTCCTTTGTAAATTCTGTTTCATATTAGATGTCAGCTCCTTTTATTCATCTAAAACCTGGGACGAGTTTCCGCTCGTGACTTTCTAAATTTTTCATCCTAACCCTGATCCGACATCTAATGTGAGACAGAATCTAGTAGTGTATCCTGTAGGTTTAGCTTAATGTTGTGTGTCGTTATGTTTTTGGCCTTGGGGTAGTCGTTATTTTTTCGCTCCCCTCGGTATTGTCCCTGTGGTGTTGTCTAGTAGTTTTGGATAGGTATAGTAGGACGTAATCATCGTTGTTAAGTTCTTTTGTATGAATAAAAAAAAGACCATAAGATCAGGAATTAATGTTAATCAAAATACAAGAAACTTTATTTTGGGTGTGAGCCTCAAGAATTTCTTATAAGTAAGTGGGTTAATCATTTTTCAGTAGCCTAAAAGTTTCTTTTAGGTGGTTTCTTAAATGCGGGGCTTTACTGTACCTCAAACGGATTTAGTGTATCAATCCTTTTATCAGATAGTTGGTTCTCATTACAGAATGCTCTGATGACATCACAATGTTACCAGACGCAAGATTGAGTGCATCATCTTCAAAAAGCGGTAAATCCCCGAACGCAGCTACAATAGATAGTGCTCATGGCTGGTGCGCAGGCATTACAGCAACTACTGAATACATTTTAATCAATCTTGGAACAGCCAGGAGAATCACAGGTGTTGGAATTCAAGGTGATTCTGAAAATGATAATTGGGCAACGAAATTCAAGATCAGTATTGGCAACCGCTCAAATCCAATGACAGAAATGACACAGGTATCGCGTTACTACTATTACTTTTCTTTATGATTAGTTCCCAATGCGCGATAAGTGCCATCGCTTTCCTCATCGCCAAATTTGTTGCTAACTCATTGCCTCCCCGAAAGAAGCTCATTGCTCAATGAAGACGGCTTTGCGATAGAGCGGATATGATTATCTTACTGTTCCAAGATAAATCTTTGTCTAATTTAGAACTTTACTCTTAGCTTAGTCATTTCATTCATTTTCATTTTAACATATTTATACACGGAAGATTCATTCAGTTAACAAAAATATAACAAAAGTAATAGCCTACATACAGGAATTGATTATCAAACGACAATATGAATCTAATTTAGCTAACCCTAGATACTGCTCTTCCATGAATCCGCGTGTTAGAGTTTTTTTTTCTTTTTCAGCTCAGAAAATGAGTTTTCAGTCTTTTTTTGAATGCGACTACTGACCTAGCATCTTTGATGGATTGTGGAATACTGTTCCATGCTCGTGCCCCGGTATAAAAGAAGCTCTTCTTTACGCATTCTAAGTTGAGCCTTTGAAAATGCAGGTCTCTTTTGTTCTTGTATTATATTTTGAAATGGAAGACCTTTCCTGAAATTTGTTCTGCAGGATTTCGGGACAAAGGTTGTTCACTATGTTGTATGTCATAAGTGAACGATCAAAATTAATTACCTGATTTACATTTAGTGACCTTCTTTCCCATGAACCCTTAAATCTGGATGAGTCACTTATATCAAAGGCTCTGGTTTGTAGCCGCTGAAGTGCTTCCATTTTTGTATCGGATAAACTTCCCCAGACTACATTTGCATATCTCAAATGACTTTCTACAAGTGCGTAATAAACTTCCATAAGTTGTGACTGGGAGATTATGTTCTTTAACTTTTTCAAGGATGCCAGGCCACTGGCAATTTTTCCCTTGACTGATCTGAACTGATCTCCCCAGTTTATTGTCATCGACCGTCACTCCAAGGTACTTTGTTTTGTTAACCCTACTTATTTCATTTTTTCCAAGAAAGAATGGAGGTAAATCGGCAAACTTGTTTGTTCGACGAGGATTGCCAATAACCATGAACTCAGTCTTATCAGGGTTTACACTTAGTTTATTAACTCTCATCCAATCAGAAATATTGTCTAGCTCTGTCTGAAAACTGCAAATGAGATCTCCGATACCAGAGGATGAGATAGTTGTTTCTGTGTCGTCTGCATATAAGTTCGCTTTCGAGAATTGTAAACGCGACTCAAAATCATTAAGGTAGATAAAGAATAAAAGGGGGCCGAGACATGAGCCCTGCGGTATTCCCTAAGTTACCCTCTTTGCAGTGGATCTGCAGCCGTTTAATGAGCAGTATTGGTAGCGATTACTAAGATACGACACAAACCACTTCTTACCATTATCTTGCATACCATAACTTTCAAGCTTACTGATCAGTATTTCGTGATCTACAGTGTCAAATGCTTTTTTCAGGTCCAGAAAAAGGGCAATATTAACTTTCTTTTCATTTATATTTTCATACCAGTAGTCAGAAACATTGATCTGTGGGGTGATAGTGGAATGCAGCTTTTTGAAAGCAAACTGACTCGGGATCAGTATCTTGTAAAGCTGCATAAAAGCAAGCAACTGATCATGTACAATTTTTTCAATTAGTTTTGAAAAAATAGATAACACCGACATTGGCCTGTAATTGTTTTTATTATTCCTTGCCCCTGTCTTAAAAATTGGACTAACTTTTGCAAGTTTCGACATATCTGGGAAGACACCTAATTTCAATGATGCATTGAAAATCATCATTAATGGCTGTGAGATAAACTCCGCTGCATCTTTAACTAGAGTTGTGGGAATTCTATCAGGGCCTGGAGCTTTTCCATTTTTCAGCTGTTTAATTGTCTTCAGCATTGTCTCTTGGTCGACCATAGAGAACTTGAAACTTTCCATCGCTTTAGGAATTGTAGCGGATTATCATTTTGCTTTCTTTCAATTTTGCGAGCCAGGTTTGGTCCAACGGTTACAAAATGTTCATTTAGGGTTTCAAGTATCTCTTGCCTGTTCTCAATAGTGGTATCGCTTTCCTTTAATTGTGATATTGAGGTTGATTTCGAATCCTTATCTAAAACTTTGTTGATCGTTTTCCACATTTTCTTTGGGTCATTTCTATTCTGGGAGATAAGATCTTTATGATGTTGCTGTACTGATAGTACAATATAATTGGTGACCTTATTTCGCAGAATTTTGTAGTCTTGCCAGTAGTGTGAATTTTTTGATGCCAATTTTTTAAGTTTATCCCGCTTTTCCATGTCTTTTCGGATGTTAGAAGTAATCCAAGGGGCATATTGGTTCCTTACCATTTTTTTCTTTAAAGGGGCGTGAATTTCCAACAGGGACTAAAAAATTTCATGAAAGGTCGAAGCCATCTTATCCGGATCATTACTCAATGGATCTAGAATAGAGATCCAGTCTATTTGCTGAAGGTCAGCAAGAAACTTTTGTTTGTTATATTTTCTAAAATTGCGAGTTTCAATCACATTTCGGTGCCCGGTTTTCTGTATCCATGCATTTACCTTTCTAACTGCAAAAATTAGGAAGTGATCTACCATGCCTAACTCTAAGATACCGGATCTTTTAATATATTTACCCTGTTGGTAGAAAAATGGTCTAATAATGATTTGCTGACACTTTTTCTTTGGTTTTCAGTCGAAGTAATAGCAGTCCTTGTATAATCAGTAATGATTTGCTCCAAATGATATTCCGAGTAGAGCTGTCTCAGCCTCTTTACATTGGCGCTTTTGTTGTTTTTAAAGTCACAGTTTGTGTCCCCAACAAGAATTATCTCTTTGTCCTCGGAATCTAGATCATGCAAAAACTTCGTTGAGTGACTGGAAGGAGGCATTGTCTACGATCATCGTTGGGGGGGGGGGGGGACGACACCAGGAAAGCAGATAGAAACTCTTAGCCTGCTGCAACACAATCTCCAAGCATAATAATTCAAGATCATTGCTTTTTATCCTAACCTTGGGGTCGGGAAGGGTGTCCTTCACATGTATTGCCACTCCACCACCATGAATGTTGCGATCGTTTCGATAGATTTTGTAGCCTGGAATATGAACCTGACCCTATCCTCAACTTTCTTTTCGAGCCTAGTTTCGTTTAACGCCAGAATGTCAATTTTATGGTCATTCATGACAAATTCTAGTTCATGCATGTTCATGTGTATGTTTTCTTAGCGAAACAATATTAAGAGATGCAATCAGACCATTTTTCTTTCTGAAATTTGAATCAGTAACAATATTTTTGTTAATTATATTACTTTCACATTTTTTTGAGCTGACCTGATCCTAGCAGTATCTAACAAATTTACTTACGTTACCAGCATACTTTCTGATGCCTCCATCAGTCATGTGGAGTCTATCCGTCCACAGATTCGAGAAGAGAATATTACTGTTGTCCAAATAATCATGTCCATTTAAACTGAGTTCCTCTTCAATTAGCTTGTTGAATTTCTGTACTTCACCATTTTCTTCTTTTCTTCTGAACACAGACGAGAAGGCTATTTGGGCTTTGGGATTTGACTGCTGTATTTTCTGTAATGTTGTCATTGTTGTATCACAGAGCTCCTCTGGTGTTGACTTCAGGATGTTGTTGGTACCCGCGTGTACAATTATAATATCACTGTCTGTTTTGCCGACTGTCTGAGCCACTTGCTCGATTTTCAACCCTGGTTTGGCCTTAATTTCAACACTATGATGGCCATTTCTCAGCTTTTCTGCATCAAGTCGTCTCAACTGCGAGTCTCCAACAAGCATCACCTTGTTTTCATTTGAATTCTTGTTGGCTGTTTGTTGTTTCTTTTGTTGTCTTTTACCTGTTCCCAGATTATTGCCAGGTCGAGTATTTCTATATTTTCCACGCCATTGGGAATTCCTGCTCTTAAAGTAAATCAACGGGGTTAAAAGCAAACTTAGCTAAGGGGACTGGGCAATCTAAACATAACCTATTGTATTTGACGTTTTCGATCTATGAAAACAATAAGGAGATTAGTGGCGCCTGCCGTTCTTTTGTGCTATGTTTAGATTATGTCGCTATATCTCCGACGAAACTCTAGACCTCTTTGTCAGATTCATCCTCAATTTCAATGGGCTCAGCATTGTAAGTAAATGCTCCCATTGTTCTGGCCTGAGAGGTTGTGGCGCCCCTTGGCGCCCCCTTTCATTTGTTGTTGGTATTGAAATATTGGGTGTCTGGCTGTTGATTTTGTTTCTCCTTGGACGGACAGTTTGCCAAACATCATCATATCCTCCATGTTGGTTTTGGGATTCTCCATGGGAATCCCCTTCAGCTCGGCCTACGTTGCGAATCAAGAGATCATCAAGGAGGTCTGAATTTTTACTTTCAAACTCTTTAATCTTCAATTTTAAATCATAATTTTCTTTTAACAATGCTTTACTATAAGCCCTTTCTTGGTGTAGCAGCTGGTTAGTGTTATCAAGTCCTCTGGCTAGTGAGTCTAACGTTGTGAGGAGTGAGTTGACTCCTTTTTCGGGCTGGAATCGCGCTGTTGGTGATGGTGAGATTAGTATCTCTTCAGCATGATATGTCCTGTCTGAGGCAGTTGCTATATCTGATTTCCTCCCTTCTTCGTCGAAGAAATCTTTATTCAACTTATATGCAGGGGGCCGCTGTCATAAAGCTTTAGCTTGAGGTATCCTTCCCTTTGCATTCTCGTGATTATGCCCTCTGTGTCTTCCTTGGCTAGGCCATGTCTCTCGTTCACGACTGCACATATTCGTTCAATATCTGGCCTTTTCTTTTTGTTTTCCTCGACTTCTTGATGGCAGAGAAGATAATATCATTATCTGGAACTGTACAACTGCAATTTTCCGTAGTAAGCGTGTTATTTTCCATTTTTTCCACCACTCAATCACGTCGTATCAACGCCACGCCTCTCTTCTACGTATCTGTAGTCTAAATAATGGTACCTATTTGGCACAAAAGTACTTCAGGTAAGAATTTGATCCAAAAGGTATGCCCCCTGTCGTCAACTGAGACCTATGTAATTAGTCTTCTATCTGATATTACTCATTCTTTACACCGTTCTATCTTTTGAAGGAAACCAAGAGAACATTTGTCGCAGGTACTTTGAGTTAGCTTGATATTACCTGTCGTTTCTGTTCCCAAGTAATCATAAATTGATTGTTGAGTTCCGACAGATCCACGGATGATTCTATCAGTAAGACTGATATAACATTGTTGTAACCATGCCTACGTTTGTTTTCAGGAATACATTGCAAACAAGAACAGATTCGATGTTACACGTCATTGGTTTCCAAGCTACATTTATGCGCAGTTTATCAAATTTCGTGCTACGGCATTTAATAGTGCCGGTCCTGTCTGCATGAGGGTTCAAGTGCTTGGTTGCAGAGAGCCTCTT